>CAEGAE010046200.1:0-30397 GCA_903067095.1 Girardinus metallicus
ATATATATATATATATATTTATAAATACCTCCAGATAGGGGAACTAATCCTTCCTAATGTTAGGAAATGTCAGGTTAAAAAACTATGTCATCCTCCAGTGATCTTGCGTCTCGCAAAGGCTGGCCCTTTACCCCCAAAGACGCCCCATGGACTAGACTAAGATCTGCTTAAAGAACATTTTACTTTCTGCATATTTCAATATATTTATTTAAAAACACACCTGGATATAAAGTGAGGGATTTAGGAAGTTAAAATTATCTGTGATTTGAAAGTTGTATCACTACATCTAAACTGGTTACCATTGAATGGAGTTGTTCACACTATCAGCTACCGAACTGACAATTAAATTTACTGTGAGATTTGTGTCTTGGTGGCTATTTATCAGACACCTTCTTTTTGAGATATACTAAAAGATAAAAAAAAAAAGGGACAACATATTATTGATTACAGTGCAGCTGTAAAAATCAAATCAATGCTTTTCAACAAGTTGTTTTGTTACCTGTTGTTTTATTGTATTACCCATCACATTTTGCTTAAACTTGATTCAAATATCAAACACTTGCATCGATATTTTTTATGTTCAACGGATTTTAATAATTTGTGTGATGCACCTCAAACAGACAATTGCAAAAGGTTGTTATCCCAGTCAAACTATCCTATAACCTAAAGCAGTGGTTCCAAAACTTTTTCTCCAGGGCCCCCCCAGTGGTTTCCAAACATTTTCTGGGCCCCCCCTATGGATTACAAATAGAGAGAGTTAGACTCTGGCTGTCTGGTTGAACGGTGTGTGTTTAAGGGGAGAGGGAGGGTATGGACTTTCCTCTATACGATGGGTGTCCGGGGGGAGGGGGGAGGGTAGAGAGATTCTTAGAGACTCCGTTGTACTCTTCCATCCACTCAAACACCCCCCAGCGCACACAGCGCCCCCCTTGCAATGGCACAGCACCCCCCCTAGGGGGCGCCCCCCCCAGTTTGAGAGACTGACCTACAGCATTTTATGCAACAGTGCCATCTTTCCCCTAGTTTTAGTGAGATCACGAGCAGCAGCATTCTGGATCGGCTGCAGCTATCTCATTGATATTTTCGGCACACTTGTGAAGATTGTTAGAGTAATAAATTTGTCTAAATATCACTATTTCAAGCAGTAATCACTAATCAATTGTGACGTATTAGAAAAGGTTTTCTGATTTTATTATTTTATTAGATAATAAAATCCATGACACAAGAAATACCTGGTGACAAGCTTTTTTTTTTTTTTTTTTGCACAGTTTGTAGTTTATAAACATGTTGCTGGGAACAGCTTATGGGGAACAGGCTATGGGCCCCATAAGAATAAGTGCTGTTTTTTGGATATAAATGCAGTTACTAAAATGAATGGAAGTCAATACAAAGTCCTAATATGGGTAGACATACAAACTTGTGTGTGTGTGTGTGGATGGGTGTATGTGATTTTATTCAGCTGTCATGTGTCACTGAATCAAGTTTTTGTTCCCATTTATGTCTTTCTTTCTATAAACTCGTGTGTCAGTCTTAGTCACCATCTCTCAGTTGCTTGCTTTTCAGTGCCAAGAAAAGGCTTTCCACAGCGCCATTGTGATTTGCCTGTTTGTCAGGTCTATAGCTAAATGAACAGACCAGTGAAGAAATGGATGACAAGGATCATAAAAAGACTACATCTAATAAGGAAGCTCAGGAAACAGATGTGGGCGTGTACGTGAGCATTACCAGAAGTATGTGTCTATGCACTTAAAAGATCCAGACAGGTGAGATGAGTTGGTGCCCCACTGGTGTCTGTGCTCTCTGTTCTGAGTGAGTGCAGGAGGGAGGCTGTAAACGATACCCTTGTCTGTTCCCTACTTGCCCCACTCGGAGGCCGCTCCACCCAGGCCAGCCCAGGAGAGAGTGGGGGTCCCCTGGGAACTGGACAGGAGCAGTAGAGGGAGGGGGGCGTAGCGCAATACGAAGGCCAGGCTTTCAGCCTCTCTGAAAAGAAGCGGAATCAAATACAAGCAAAATCTCCCTCAATATACTGTATCCTTCACCTGAGTAGGGCAACTAGCTGAAAGGAGAGCTGTGAGGGCAACTGTACAATGGGCCCAGGAAGGACAAGAGAGGGGATCAGAGAGGAAAGCAGAGATGCAGTTAACCATAACCACCTCTTCATGTTAACTGCATATTTATAATAGATATCAGTTGCTGTTACTCATTTCTCGTTTCAATTTTTTTTTATCTTTCATACAACTTCTGTGAAACTGAGGTTAGTTTTGTAACATGGTGTTGTAGATGGACTTCCTTAAATTGGCTGGGAGCCATTTTGAAAAGTGACCATTTCTCTGTACATGCTGCAAGACCAATGTTGTATAAGAAATTAAGTAAATTATTATTTTTTTTTTTTGCACCAATATTAAAATTTAAGGTTTGTGTTTTTCAGATACAAAAAAAGGTAGCCCTGTTCTGAGCACTGCTTAACTTGCTTTACTGATCAAGATGAACCCCTTCTTATCCAAACATAGTGCTTTCTGATCCTGGAGGCATGAACGTCCAGCTCGATCGTGAATGAAGCTACACTATTAAGATTACCGGAAATCTTAATAGATTTGCGTGCACTGTAAGCAACCATCCCCATGGGGAGTAGTGCCACACCATCTTTTCCAGCAATAAAATGTCTTAAACATTCCTATTGCTCTGACTTTAATTGTTCAATGTATGTGGAAGTGTGGCTAACACACCTTTGTTCACACCCTCAGCTGCCATCGCTAAACTACAACCAAAGGTAGATTGCAATTCTAAAACAGTACAGAAACTCAATATCATTGTTCACAACTCGTCTTTCTGTTCGCCAACTGAATGAAAGAAATGTATCCTGAGAAATTAAATAGAATGGGACAAAACCCAGATGGAGCATATAGTAGAATGCTGGTAGAAACATGAAAACAGCTGTTATTACAAGTGTTAGATTGATGCAATGCCAATAATTAATTTTCTATAATGTTTTTTGGAAAGGCACAAATCATTTTTAAAAGCCACATTTTAAATAAGATATAAACAAAAAAGGTTATTCATTTTTCAAAATTGGGACTTTTTTTTAGACTGTTTTACTATATTTTGAGAGATGTCTGTTTCATTAGCTTATTTGAATTAAAATCAGAAACAAATGTCTTAAATAATCTTAAACAAGGGCTTTGTTTTCGCTTTCATTTGTTGACAGGCAGCCAATATATGGTTCTGCATTATTACTCATACAAACTCATCAACTTACTTCAAGTATAATCTAACACTTAAGTCCCTATTGACAAAATAGTCACGATCTTGATTCATTATACCGTTAGAACCTGAGCGTCATACACTTCTCAGCGACCAATTAAGTCTTGTGTTGTGTTATACCACTCCACGCCGTCAGGTGGAGCCGCTGACAAGAAGAAAACGAGAAACGGCAGGAAGAGTAAGAGATGATAACTTTGAAAGTATGACGGCATTGTGTTCGTTCGTTAGTTCTTACTTGATGTGCTGCGTTGTATAAAATGCACCGAATTATCCCAGAATGTGTCTTGTTTTCCACACCATCACACATAGCTAACCAAAACAATTTTTTTTGTTATTAGTAATTTACTTATTTTACCCAAACCAGTTTGATTACAGGGAAAAAACTTGACACCGGTTACTCAACAGCTAGTGATGCATGGCTTCGTATTCTTCCGCAACCACTTGCTGTTACTGTACACAGGATTCTGGAAGCAGACTGGGTTACAAGAGCAGACAATGACCAGTATCAAGTGAACAAGTTGATTTTTGAGTAGTGGAGAGCAACAAACAAACAACCACGTGTCTGAGAACATGCAGGCTCATAAATCCACTGACAAAATACAGCTTCCCCCTCTCATCTGCTCCAAAATGTCTCACACTTTAACCTATACACACACACACACACACACACGCACACACACATATATATATATATATATATATATATATATATATATATACACACAAAAAAAAATAGCAAATCGCCCAGAGCAAAATCACTTCCGATGCTTCCAGAGGTTTCTTTTTATGTGTGAACGTCTTTGCTCAATGACTGACTAGTCTGCAAGTTCTCTGCAATCTGAGCCTGAGGGAAGTCATAATGTGTCAAAGGGTGTCAAATCCTTGCAGATGAATTGTTTCCTGCCCTAATACAAGCCTCTGAAGTGTTTTCCTATTCTTGGCAATGTAAGAAAATGTGATGAAACTAAAAGAAAAAGATAAACCCATGAAATAGCAAATCAATCATCAAGTAGAGCATTTAAAAATAGAGAAAATAAAATTACAAGATGTTTAAAACAGTTGGTGGGACAGTAGTACGTCAAATGTTACAAAATAATTCAGGAAATGTTTTAAAACATCTATCACACATTCTTTTAAACACATAAATGCACACGCTTGAATTAAACACAACCAATTAAAGCAGAATCACACATGCGAAAAGATACCTGCACACACATCAAAGCTTTACATTGTAAAACATGCAAATCTGCTATACACACTTCTTTTTCACACACACACGCAAACAGCAACTCACAAAAAGCCATGTAACTGATTCCACAGGAGCAATGAGCACTGTGGATAATTGGTAGCACTATTGTATTGCCCTTCAATAGGATGGTTACCCAAGAAGCCTCATGTTCGTGTTCATGTACATTTGCTTTGAAGGTGGTGGACACAAAGAGCTGAACCCTGCCCAGAACAAACCCCTGGGAGACCCTGCTTCACCCATAGATGTCTTTCAGGAAGCGGACTCCGCAGATAAATGATCTTCTTCCTTGTTACAGTGTATATACTTTGTGCAACTCTGTCGGAGTGTTTACATGTAGGTGGAGATGCAAAGGGATGGGCAGTGTGTCATTTTGATCGCAGGATGTGTTTTGTCAAAATAGTTTAACACGTCTTTTGCGATGATGTAAAGCTCTTGACTTTGGAAGTCTTTCAAGAATAAAAGAATAAGGTTTGTGCCTGTGCAATATTTTTCTCCATATTTGAATGACTACAAAGGAATGGTTATTTTTTTAGTATTTAAAAGATAATTGCCTACATGTTGAATTGCCCTTGTATAGTTTTTAGACAGTTCTTAATTGATTTTTCAATAATGCCTTCTTAGAGTTTGCATGTTCTCCTTGTGCATGTATGGGTTCTCCCTGGTTACTCCAGGTTCCCCCGACAGTCCAAAAACATGACTGTTAAGTTAACTGGTCTTTCTTAATTCTCATTAGGGATGAGTCTGTGTGTGCATGGTTGCTTGTCCTGTCTGTCTCTGTGCTGTCCTGCGATGGACTCTTTGCCTGTCCAAGGTCCTCTTGCCCAATGACTGATGGAGACAGGCACCAGCACCCCTCACGAATCTGCAAGGACCAGCAATGTTACATAATAGATGAATGGACTTCCAGGTGAAAAGTAAGAAAATTAACATAATATCTTTATTTTGCAGTTTAGATAACACTCTATATTTCAAAAGTATTCATAGCCATTGAATGTTGGTCTAATCTTTGAGAATCTAATCTAAAACGTAAACATGCATTGATGTAAACCATTTCATTGTAGCTCTGCCTGCTATTGTCCTGTTGGGAAGTGAACCACCATCCCAGTCTCAAGTCTTTTGGAGTCTTTAACAGGTTTTATTTGGTATTGTAGTCCAGTATTTTGCTCCATTCATATTCCAATTAACGTTACTCAACTTGCTTATGCCGCTTGAAGCAAAGCATTCTAAAGGCATGATGTTGCCACCATCATGTTTCACTGTGTGGGGATAATATATTTAAGGTTACAATATTTATCTTGCAGCACATATAACATTTTCCACTTGGGGCAAAAAGTTAACGTTGATCTCATTTCAGAATTTGAAAATATTTTCTTCGACATGTTTGTTTTGTCCCAACAGGATTTCACCATAGAGGAGTACAACTTTAGCTTTCTCCCTCTTAGTCTTCAATAAAGGCCAGAGTTTACTACTACTATGTGTCCTGTCAACAGATTATTCCAACTGAGCTGTGGTCTTTGCAACTTAATGCCAAGTTTTTTACTAATCTGCATGTCGGTGAATGAATGTGTGCATGTTAGGGAAGGCAAATGGGTAAATCCGGCAATAGCATAAAGCATTATGAGTGGCTGCTACATAAATTCAGTCCACTTAGCATTTACTAATTCAATGACTTCTAAAGGTGATTGGCTGAATTGGATTTCTGGTTATAAGACAAGCATGGCTGAACCAACACTTATTTTTGATCTATAAATCTTTGTAGACACTAAACTACTTTTTTTGTTAATCTTCCACATAAATCCTAATAACTCTTATTGAAGTATAGTTATAATTTCACAAAGTGTAATAATATTTCAAGGGGTCTGAAACTTTAAGAGGCAGCTTATCGTTCAAAGTTGTGCATGGTGTTTAGTCATAAACCCTATTTTCGTTAACCTGTAAGGTTGGAAATTGCCTAATTTACTTGAGCATTGCACACCTATGGGTAAATACTTCTCAACAGTGAGTGAGCTATGGCAAGTGTGTACTTTAATTTTAGGCCAAGGTCATCTTAGGTTCCCATCCTCATCACCTCATCCAAAACAGAATACAATACCACTGAGATACACTTATTGAAATGTACATTAAAATAGTTTTTGGAGAAAAAAGGGATTATTGATTGTGCAGGTTGGCCTGAACAAAATATGTGTTTTACTTATTTCTTTGTGTTTATACTCATCTAAAATATTTCTCTATGGGCTGTAGCAGTACAGGCAATGTGATTTGAAAATATTTCTTGGTTTTAAGTGCATTGTAAGCAGCGCTTTTGCACCACTTTGTTAAATGTGACTGATTCAATACAATTCAATGATTTTTTTGAAGTTCATTACATCAATGTTTATGATTTATCAATATGTACATTATTCAAAGAGAGGGGTGATCCTATGCTGTCATAAGCTTAATTTAACCAACACCAAAATATGAACCACAATACACATTTGGCTTTTATTGTTTACAAGTGGTCACGTGACTGTTTTTCTTTTCTATTTAGGTAACTAGTGTTTATTTAGCTTTTGCAGGACTTCCAGTGAAACTCATTAACAATTAATAAGAGGACCTGGTTGGAGCATGCAATGCAACAGGTGCTCATTACATCACAGCATGTTTGTTTGTGCGGCCAGTCGAGGTTACGCTACACTACATGATAACACAGGGCTGAATTGGCTAATGAGAAGAGAGGCCTGGAGGCTAATTTCAGGATAACACTTAACAAGGGAGCGGCTATGTTGCAGTTGGTTCACTTGAAAGGAAATTAACTGATCTGAACATTATCAATTTCTTACTAATTCTTACAGCCTGTAACAACCCACTATGTCCCAAGTTGCTTTTGTCTCAGCTCTTTTTCTTATTGTTTCTTTCCAGGCACACACTTATTATTCTGCCTCTCTATCTGCCCATGATATCCTCATTCACCACCCTCTCCCTCTCTCTGGGACAGCAGATGGAAACTATGGCCCAGTTCTGCCTTTTGTTCAAGGTCCCTGGAGAGACCTTTTTGGACAGCATATAGTCTCACTCATACAAAATGCAAGTGTCTGTCTTTTTATTAAAATGGAAGCAGAGGAATGCATGCTTTCTGAATATGATTATGGAAATGAGAGTGACTGCAACAGCTTCAAACATTTTGAACGAACCACTCAATGAACTTTCCACTGAAAAAAGTTATTCACGTTCAAAAAATGTAATCACTGTAATTTTTAGTGATTGCTGCCACAACACATGAAAACCCCAAATTCTGCTTTTCAGAAGGTTCGACTGCATAAAACCAGCAAAAGAGGATTTTTAAAAAATGCTGGTTGATTTCCAAAAGGAAAGATGACTTCAGACCACTGAACAACAGTCTAGTTCAGTTTTTTTCTTAGGTAAGAAGATTGTCTCTAGCTCAGGAGAAGGCTAACATAATGCAACAGTCGTGGGCTATGTCCTTGATACCTCTGCATGTTGGGTGAAGGTCTGATGCCAACTAGTTCACATCGTTTAAATCTCCCCTAAGCATGTCCTTTGCTTCAAGATCTTCTCATGGCCTGTTTTTACTCTAGGTGCTTGTACAAAAGTTTCTTCAGAACATTTCCTTCCAATTAACTTTCCATTAAATTTTGGTACAGAACTGACAACTTTTGTTTACCATTAACCTTTTGTGACTTTTATGGATAATGTCAGTGAATGTTGGCTGGACAACTATCAAATCACCAGAGTTTGCTCATGACTCTGCAGGCTATAACCGGATATTACTGTATTCCTTTTCTAATTGTGCAATATTCTTATTTTCAAGTTAACGTCAATGTGGATTTTCATTAGCTGTAAGCCATACTCTTCAAAATGAAAAGCACTTAATTTGCGCCACTCTGTTTTCAATGAATCTGCATGAAGTTTTTCTTTTTAAATTAAATGACTAAAGTTGTCAATGATTTATGTTTTTACTGGGATCCAACTGTAAAAATTGTATTTTAACTTGAAACGTAAACATTTTAAAGGGTCGTTTTTGGTAGAACAGCAGGGAAAAAAATACAAACAGACTGAGAAGGTAGACCTGAAATTCAACGTGACACCAAAGTTTTTCTTTCAGTTCTCCTCTTCCAAACAGTATCAACACGCGTCAGTGCGTCTCAGGTTCTCCCCTGTCCACCACGACGTTAATATTTTTCATAACGTCTAAGTGTAAATAATTAATGGGCATCCAGTGAAACCTTAACCTGCTCAGCATCCCACCTGTTGAAGACACACGACTTATCTCAATTCCTTATATTTTAAGCCAAAACGGCGTGAAAACAATCTAAAGAAAGTTTGAGCTCATTTCTAAATGCAAATCATAGGCTAATGACGATCTTGCAAGCGCATGCAGCTCCACGGGTAAAGACGAGTGTTTATTTTGAAGTTGTGCCTCATGGTTTTTGCACTAAACTTATTCAAACTCCTCTCAAAGTGCAAACCACAAGGACTCGATTTGCCAAAAAGAATTTTACATTTACTAACCATTAAAAAAAATAGAAAACAGCAATTATCAATCTACAAAACGTGTCCTAGTTCTTTCGAGAAGAATGCGCAATTACCGCATTTCCAATAGTGCATTTCTACGGTGAGTGTTTACAGAAACTTGATACCGTCTCACCGCGGAACGAACTCGCTGCAGCTGCCTGTGCGATTATACCGAGATACAGCTCTACTCTCCATTAATTATGTTAATAATTTAACGCAGCATTATTATTTTATCAACTACTCTGAAGAAGCGAGCATAAGGGCGCGAGCTGGGATTGGCTGAAGACAGTGGGTGCGGGACGGGGCGTTTCGTCAGGTAGCAAACAGGTTGTTGACGTTCATAAATAATTTCACAGTGTTTTACTTTTCCGCTCCATGCATCGCTACATTTTTGCGTTGCACATGACAAGAAAATAAGAAAACAATCATGTCTGTTTCAAAGCAGCAGGACTTGCTGTCATGAGCAAGTCTCCGGGGTCAAATGAAGATAGACCGCGAATATAATGGGGATGGAAATAAACAGAGGCCATGGGATGTACCTGTGCGCGCGCGCGCGCGCGTGTGTGGAGTCTTTTCTTTAGTTAGGAAAAGTGTGTTCCCTCTCGAGTCAGGTCCTCGGGGACACAGTGGGGACCCGCGAGCGCTCACCAGCTGACAGCGCGTGCTCCACTGAGGCCATCCAACACCTCAGCCCACGAGCCAAACAACAATAGGCTGAAATTAATGCACGCTCCACCATTAACAAATCTGGAATGTACCGAATGGACGAGATGGCATCGGTTCAAAGAAAAGAGAATAACTTTTTTTCGAGAGATAAAAACAAAAAAAAAAAACAAAAAAAAAAAAACAAGTAGACAAAACCACAAATATACATAAGTGAAAACTTTTTTAAACGTCATTTAAGAGTGTAGATATTTAAGTTAAAGTCTCATTAGTTTAATGAAACAAAGACTGAAAAGTTAGAAAACATTTAGTTCTATTTATAATTATTTGCACGCCAGTTTCATTATATCATAGGTCCCGTTGTACAGAAAAAAAAAAAACTTAACTGGTAATCAGCAGTTGGAGTTAAGATTGCTCAAAATATTTGTATTATACTTTACGATAATAATAAATAATAATAATAATAATAATAAAAATAGATACTAAGAGAAGCCTTTCTGCATTTGTGTCAGCTCAAATTTTCTATGGGTAAATTGTGAACAGATGATTTAAAGACAAGTTGAATTTTTGTTTATATTCTTTATTTTCAGTCAAATGAAAATAACAAAGAATGGCAAAACGACTGTTATTTTTTTCTCTCATCAACTTAAACTATACGGAGTTACAAAAAGCAAAAGTAAGAAACATATGAGCAATAAATAGGCTACATCATAAGCATCATTTAATCTCAGCCAGTGAAAGAAACAAAGTCACACAAATTTCTTCCGTTGATAAAAAAAAGAAAGAAAAGAAAAGATAAACTTCCAAAAAGGCAGCGATGATGGCTACATTATTTATGTTACATCTGTAGGAGGTTGGCAGTACTACACTAGCTAACAAAGCACAACTGTATTCTGTGAAGTTTAGGGAAACCAAAATATCGCTGTACTGACAATTCTTTAGCCTCTGGCTCGAATATTTAAAGTGCATGTTCTAAACTTTAGAAGTTGCAAAATTAAATACATAATACAAACGAATTTTCAAATTAAAAACAAAAATCAAGAACAATTTCAAATTATTTCTACATATAAATCTCACGTAAGCAAAAGGAACGAAACAGTCAATAAAGCCCTGTTTTTGTGGAAGACAGAGTTTTTGGTCGGATGGACGTGGGAAATGCCCATGGCGGTGCTGTGCGCGACATGGCAGAGGGGTCGTCCACCCACGTCTCTATGGAAATTTGAAATTGCTGAATTTCATATATATATATATATATATATATGTGTGTGTGTGTGTGTGTGCGTGTGCGTGTATGCGGGGGTGTGCGTGCGTGTGTTGGCAGAACCGAATCAGGCCTTTCTAACAAAGTAACAACAGTTATTGCAGAAACAGGAAACACTTTTTTTTTCTTTTTTCCTTTGCGAAATGAAAAACAAAGGAGAAACATTTTCCCTCTGAAGTTACAAGGCTGTAGGTACGATTGACACGGTTTAATGAAATTTGGTAAATTCTGTTGCAGTGAACTATTTCTGTTTAGTCTTTTTTTTTTTTTTTTAATCATTCAAAATCTATTTAGAAAGACACGGTGGGATGACGGTGGCTGGGTAGCTTGATTTCCGACAGATCATCCTCTTCACTTGAGTGGAGCTCCATTGCCATTTCATCCGAGTCACTGAAGTGGGAGCGCGGGGAAAACTCCCCGTCGCTTCGTGGAGACTCTTTCCTCCCATTCCCGACAAGTGAGGATGAGGAAGAAGGGGAACACATCGCTTCTTCAACTCTGCCAGGGAATGAGTTCTCTGGGAATGAGGAGCGGAATGGCATCCCGTTGATGTGAACAGGTATGGCATCACCAGAGAGGGGCAGAGCCACCGCTGTCCTGCAGGTAAGTGACGGCGACTGGGCAGCCTTTTCTTTTGCCCCTTCAAAACCATCTGCGGGTGACAGCAAAATATCACGCTTTGCTGAACCGTCGGAGTTTTCATTGTTGGTGGACACCGGACCTTGCAGCAGCTCGGCCAGCGCGTTGATGTAAATCTGCGCCATCTGCAGAGTTTCGTACTTGGAGAGTTTTTTGTCATTGTCGAACGCCGGGATGACGCTGCGCAGTTCGTCGAACGCGTGGTTCAGCCCGTGCATGCGCCTTCTCTCACGTGCATTGGCGGCCACCCGCCTCTGCCTCTGGACGCCGCTGACGGGCTTGCTGGACTGCGCTCTCTGTCTCAGGGGGGCCTCTTCTTCGGGCCCTGTGATGGTGCCTTTGAGGCGGCACAGGTCCCTGACTTTGAGCGAGGAAGAAGAGGGAGTTTTGGCAGATCTTCTGTGAACGGGAGGGCTGGGATGGCCGGAGGACCCGGGGGAACAACTCTCTGAAATAAGCAGAGCGAAGAAATAACTAATTAATAAATGACAATAGTTGAATTCCCTCTTATAATAAAGTTTTAAAAACAACAACTAAATAAAACAAAAGGAAATAAATGATTTATTTCGCGTGCTCCTACTTTTACTAGTCAAAAGTCCCACATCAGAATATAAATGTGTAAAACATCTACAACTCTAATAAAGAAAAACAAGTATCAATACCTAATCAATGACATTAATCGCTCCTATCTGATGTATTCAAGTGTAATGAGGTCTCTCACCCTGGTAGGAGCCGGTGCTCGGACAGGGCGAGTGCCGCAGGTAGTCGGGTGATGTGGCGTGTGCCGCGCAGGTGCGAGAAGCGTCGGTTAGCCAGGCGCGTGGGTCGCTGCCGCCGTCCACGAGCGTATGTCCCGAGTCGTAGCGGGACACTTCGACTTGATGCTTCCCTCCCCTCTCCACCACCCCGGTGCTGACGCGTTCCTGTTGCAGCGCACCCAGAGCTGCAGCCTCCCGCGCACCTTTACTCCACTCTTCCACCGTTAACACATCCATATTTCCAAAACAACAAGAAAACTTTTTCCCTCTAACTGTATTAGGAAATGTTCCTAGGAATTCACAACTGCGCACGGTTTGTGTGTTTGCGTGTGTGTGTGTGTGTGTAAGAGGCGTTCGGGTCGCGTGCGGGACTCCTCCTCTGGTGTCTCAAGGCGCTGCGTCGGCTTAAAAAGCGGCACGCGTCTGGAAGCCCCCCTCCTCGCGCTGGTCGCGTGTTCACGTCCAATGAGATGTCTCGGTAAAAAAGAAAAAAAAAAGCCTGAGAGGTGATTATGGGTCGTTGAGGTGGGACCGTTTATGATAACATTACGATTTAGGGAGCGCTTGACGCAAACGGGGTGGTAGGGGAACCTCCCACCGGACGCACGTGCAAGTGATGAGGGGCTTAGTAAGGAGGGTGCACCGCGCGAGACGTGCGTGGATGAAACAGGATCCTCACCTGACCTCTCACTGCGCCTGTGTTGCGGCTCCGACATAGAGGTGGGGCAGTCAGAAGGGGAAAAAAAGGGGTAGCTAGAAAAGTTCAACAGGGTCAATTGGCCTCCCTAGTTAAGAACCCAGCGACTGGCACTGAATGCGCAGTGTGATTATACATAACCAGAATGCTGTAAGCAAGATGAATCTTTTCTCTCTTTTTTTATCTACACTGAGAATGGAGAACAAACAGGTTTAATGAATAAAGGTTGTGCATCAATATCAATTTGATTTCGGTAGATATTTAATAACTAATAATTGACAAGAAATAATTATGTAAGTTTAACAGCTTAAAGACACAAACATACTTTGTTTGAAAGTCGGTTAAACTAATCTGATAAAATTAGATTTTTTTTTCATTATGGTAAATTCTTATTAACATTGATTAAAGAAAAAAAAACAAAAAACAAAAAAAAAAAAACAAACCAGCTTCCTCATGCTATGCCGCATTGAGAAATTGTGGAAGGAAGGGAGCATGTTAGTGTGTCCATGTAAGCAATTTCTACTTGTATTACTGTTTTTTCCTCATTCTTGTTTTTCAGTGAGATTTACATGTGTTCAGCTGCAGGAAAGCACATGTGAGTATGTGATTATTTAGCTAAATGTTTGGAAGTTAATATACTGGTCGACAACTTCATGGCGGGTGTTGGGATGTTTGGGGGCGCCAGAAAGGTGGTTCCCACAGGGGACCAAATAGGCTAGGGCCGCCTCTGCATGGCTGCCCATGTAACATGAACCAAGGTACATTAGTAATAAGCTTAGAGAACAGTTTGCGTACAGTAACTCAGCTACGCACAAGTCAACTATGTCCTCTAATCTAATACTTTATCACTCCTAAATCATACAAGAATCTCTTCAATGTAATGAACAGTGACGTTAACAACTCAACTTGAAATTTGATTATTTGTGTCGATCCTGGTTGCTTGTTGTCATCTATTGTTGGTTCTTGTCCTCCTGGTCGTTTCCTTCGTGTTCGTACTTTTGGAGTGCTTTTTAAAACTTGATATTTTGAGAAATCCTGCATTGGAAATTTATATTTTTATCTTGCTGTTTTTGTTATAGTTGCATAGTCGTTGGATACAAAGTGAATTAGTGTTTGATTAAATTAGTGGAATTCCAAAACCCGACTTAACTCTAACTGATTGATTAATCTTGCTGATCTGGTTTGACTTGACCATGGTTTAACTTTTAGTGGCGATACTTTCATTAAGTTAAATATAGTTAAATTCTTGTGCAAATGCTTAAAAAAAAGTTTTTAAAAATGCCCTATAATGTTAGACTTTGACCTCTGCAACCGAATAGTTTGCTATATTGTAAGTAATTGTGATTAACATTTAATACAATCCAAAATTCAGTTGTAGCTTAAACCACGAGAAAAAAAAATATACTGCGCTTTACATGACGTAAAAGTCCCGTTTGGAACTGAATAAAGTAAAATTTAGCACTAGGAAGTTAGAAAGCCCTGAAGTCAACATTTAAAGATTATAAAAAAAAATGTTTTAAGGCGAAAATATTTGCGGTTGCTTGGGCTCGCGCACTCATTGTGGATTTATTAAATCCAGGATCATCTCTAGTTTCCATTTTTCCTTTGTAGCTGGTTCAAAACCTTTTGATCCGGCTCTCGGAACGCCCTGTCGGTGAGAAAAGGGCTTCACAGGGAACTGAAACATGAGTTGAGGTCTGGCGCTCCGATCGGACTGTGGCGCGCAGTGAGCAAGATGGTGAGGACGCACACGCATGGCACACAGACTTATGCACTTTGCAAATTCGCTTAAATATAACGAATTTGACGCAGGTTTTTTTTTTTTTTTTGCCACATATAACACATGAGGATACAGGTACCTGGAAAATTGCACAGACTAAAAAAAAAGTAAAAAAAATAAAAAATAAAAAATCGTTGCTTAGATCGTACCTCTGTACATTATATCATTTACTGACGTGCAAACCTCCCACCAAATAACCAAGTTAATAAGTGGAAATAAGCCATTAAGACTGATTACCTCAGCGGATTTATGAAGATTACAGCAAATGATTAGTGTTTGAGGAAGGATGACCAAGGAGGCAGTCAGGACGGTTTAACCCGAGCCTCAGCTTTTTTTTTTTTTTTTTTTTAACATTAGATAACCTAATGACTATATCAAGATTCAATTATTACACTTGGTCAGATGGTGCTTGATAACGGTCTCCTTTGGTTCAGAAGCCCAAGGAATATTGTCACGGTAATTTATAAAGAAGGAAAAACATAATTCCATAGAATAAATCGCACAATTTCAGAGACAGCCTGACCTCAGTCATTTCTACTTTTTATTCATTTATTCATCGCGGGGACATCTTTAGGGGTGGAGGTCTGGCGCCGAGCGTTCGCCCCCTCCTCTTCCCACCACTGAGCCTCCCCCCCGCGTCCAACGGGCCGGGCTGGGCTCCTGAAGCTACCGACAGGTTGGATATTGTATCTGGCGATTATTGAAGTGTCTCAGCTACAATGGAGACTCTATGTTCCATTGGTCACGGCTGAGGGGGGAAGCTCCTTCAGGGGGAGAGAGAGGGACGGGCTCCCATTCCAATGCGCAAGAGGAGTCTGCGTGCTGCCCCCTCTCATTCCCATCTCCCTGGAGACTGGGGCGCGCCGGGCACGAGGCGGGGAGGTGGGCAGGGATCTCATAATAATCTTTCAAAAATCCTGTAAATACAAATGTAAGACCGCCTGTGATGAGATGTTTCTGTGCTAAAGCCCTTTATTTTATCTGCAGCTAACCTGCCCAGTAACTTCAAATCTATTTATTTTGCAAGTCAGCTCGATGTGTTGAGGATGTATGTTGTACAGATGCATCCAACATCCCCCGCCCCCCAAAGAAAACAATAAATAAATAAAGAATAAAAAGTTATATATTTCTGCCGCTCGTTTCAGAAAATAGGACACATATAGATTCATTATAATTCATTAGAAATACTTCTATTTCTAATTATTATTACTATGGCTTACCAATAAAAAAAATATATGTATTTGTTGAAACAGTCAATATGTTGTGACAGGATGGTGTGAGACAGACAATCTGTGCTACAGTCGAGCTCATTTGCCTTCTAGAAACAACCAATCAGAGCCGGCAGGTGGGACTTAGCGCTGTCAATCACTCGCTGCTCATGCCCCGCTTCCTTCCCCCCTAACTTTTCCCCTTCAGCTCATCCTGTTGTGAATACTCAGGCTAATCAGCATTGCCTCGGATGACGATGTATAAATTGGCTTTCCTGTAATAGTAAGTTGACCTTCCTCCTGATTATAGTGACGGATAAATGAAGCCTCATGAAGCAATGAAGCCTTCCAGCCCACTGCTTTGTCCAAAGGTTCATTACTCACTGGGGACATTTGCTGTTACACTGAAACAGTGATGGCCTTGTCACTCAAATAAATGCTTTTAAAAAATAGTAGAATGTTGTGTGTGCAATATGTTGCAATAACGTTGTTAGCTAAGACTGTATTTTCATTTGTCTTATGAACTGATTTGGCAATATTGCTCTAGTGTCTTGGGAGTGCAGTGATTGTTGGGGCACAGCACAAAGTATTTTGTTTCTATGACTTCGTGAAAAACTAAAATTCTTCTAACTTTATTTTTCTAGGACTTCCGGTTCCGATTCTTTATAGTTACAGAAACTTAACATTCCAATAACTTTCAATCTGTGTTTGCTTTGTTGATCAAATAACAAAATGTATATTTTTAAAATTTCTAGAAGTTTTCTGGAGGGTCTTATTTAAACGGAAGCTTGTTGTGAGCTGTCATATCAAAGTATTTCCAAATGGGAGAGTTTTTTTCTATTGGCTCCATTTCAGCTGCTGCTGATGGCAAACACTCTCATCAGATGCTACCAAAATGCCTCGATAACAAACCAAGAAGCAGCACGGCTCATGGCGCTTTTATTTTGAAAATCGGCACCCAAAACGATGTGTCCAAAGAGAGGCATCGTTTATTGTCAGTCAGATGGTTTTAAGCGAGACGACGCAAGCGGCGAAGCGGGGCTTCATCTGACACGCCCTCCTTTTACTCTCCGGACATCCGGAAGTCCCATCCTGTCTCTGGTTGTTTTTGGTCGGGAGCGGAGCGAGTTCACGAATTGTTACTATGAATCGCTTAATATTTAATCTTTGTAATGTTTATAACATTGCTATTATATAGAACGAATTACTCTATGATGCTAAAAATGATTTTGATTCTTTATGTTGTGCATATTTCCGAAGGCTGTGTGTGGGAGGATGGAAGATAAATTCCTTTACTTTTTTATTGGGAGAATGAATAGTTTCCATAGTCGGTTTGAAGATCCAAACTCAGTATCTTATATGTAGTTCCATCTAAGATAAAATTGTAAGTTAATTTTACTATTTAAAAATGTCAGTTTCACTTTATTTAGAATTAAAATGAGCTGACGGATGTTCATGGTGCAATAAAATAATAGTTTTGATAGTTAATAGTAGTAAGTATAATGGCAATAGGTAAATAATTATTTCTGCCTCTGTCACTTTTCAGATTGCAAACTCATCATTAGTAAATAAATGCTACGTCATTTCTAAGTCTTCGTCTGCTTCGACAATGGTCTAATAGTTGCTCTATTTATTAAATAATGAGAATGAATTGGGGCCCCCAGTCATGAGTTGCCCCTAGATGTAAGCTTACATTAGAAATATGCTAAACGGCAGACTTTGCACCTATATATAGATTTTCTGCTGTTTACAGTGAAATTAGTGAAGGCAAAATGAATGTCAACTCTCCAGAAGGCAGAGGAACGTAAATGCTAGTTTTGTTTAGTCTGTCCTTTACTGCAAATCTCATAGCTTCATAGCTAACTGAGACTATCTTTTTTAACTAGTGTTTTTTTTCAGTCTCTGGTTAATATTATTTCCCAACAAAACATAGTTCTAAAGCTGAAGAAGGGATATCCGCGATAACTGGAAAAGCTAAACAGCGCCACTGTCTGGTGAATAAATGCTACTTCAGAATAATGCTCCAGTGAACTTGAGAGCATGCAGCTCTCAGTTGTCTGGATCTATCCAGCTGTGAACAGCAGTAAAATAGCCTTTGAAGTTAAAAGAAATTTAAAATGAGAGACCATGAAATGGAGCTAAGCCTTAAACTTCAAACCTTTTACTTCTAAAAATATAACTTCAACAAAAATTATTTAAAAACAAAGCTACATTAACCTGGCAAACCATGTGGTAATTACTAAAAACCTCTAAGTTCTTTTTGTGGAGAGAAGTCTTGTATTTGATGCCTTCTTGGACACCTAAAGTTTGTTCCTCTTTAAGTTCAACTCATCCATTGATTTTATATACCTGCTTAATCTTTATAGGGCCAGGAGGGGATTGTGTGTGTCTTCATCAGGTCTTCCCCAAGCCAGTCGCCAGTCCAGGAGAGAAACACCTAAATATATTGGGACAGACAAACATACAAACTCCACATTTAAAGCACCAGGCTGAGATTACCATCTTGTTGTGAGGCAACAGCATTAAGAGCAATTCCACAGTGAAACCCTGGTTCAATTTACTTTGTCTATATTAGCACCTAACCACAACAAACAGTGATCTTATGGAACAGGTCTGATTGAATTCCAGTCATATTGATCAATTAATGAATTAATATTTGTTAAAAAAAATCTAAATTTTCAAGACAAAATTTTGATGGTCAGACAATAGACAGATATTTGCATGGTAGACATTGCAAGTATTTTTTTTGTGAACAATCTTGACAACTCGGTTTACTTGCACTCCAGGAATCTGCATTACGTTATGTTTTTCTTGTGTGATATGATAAATATTATAGTTTGTGTTTGTAATTGAACAAAATGTTATAAAGTACAACAAAATAGTAATACTACCGTAAAGGACTCTAACTGTGTGCACTTACCAGTGTAGTTTAATTTACCAGTAAAATATCTCTTGCAGAGTTAGAAAGAATCCAGGAAAAGAAAAATTTAAAACATCCATTGACAAAGAGGAAAGGTTTCAGGTATAAAGCAGTAATTCTTTGCCATTCTACTGTTCACATAAAAACACATTATAATACAGTAATGTCTACATTTTCTCTGTAAATTGCATTTTTATCATGTGTAAAAAAACAAAAAAACAAAAAAAAAAACATGCTAAATGAGTCATTTGTCATTTTTGTCTCACCTTACTGGCTGTCCGGTAAGCAAACACAAGAAATACATCCCACTGTAGAAAACCTGTTTATTAGACAAATTATACACAGAAAGCTTTGCCACTTGTAACAGAGGCCCCAGTTTGTTTCGGTTTTTGAATATTATGCAACACATACAACAAAATAGGCCTATATTAAATACTGTACATCATAAATTCTGGAAAATTATCAAGTAAATCCTGTAGTTCTATGTAAGAAATCAAAAATGTTAACAGACAGCTAAGACAGCAAGTTTGTGCATGCTTTCTTTTTAGTGAACTTGCCAAGTTTTGTTATTTAGCCAGAAAAAAAGTCTGAATGATAATGATAAAAAACATAAATAAGAAGCAAACCATCGGTGTGATTGGTGCGTATGTTTATGTTTACTATGGGCAGGACAGGGAGAACCAAAGGCAGTAATTTACCTGCTCAACTCAATCAACTCAATACTTAAGCTCGACATGATATAGTCTTTTCCTTTTTGTTAAACAAAAATAGCATCAACATGTAAAATACACATTTTCATAATGTCTCTTTCATTTATACTAAATAAATCTTTTTAAATGTATGTGTTCTATTTGTCATTCAATAGCCCAACTGTATTCTAACATAAGAAAAGAAACCCTAACAATGCTTGCTTCAAAACACTGTGGCTTGACTGAATTCTCTACACACAACAATTTGCAGCTTTAGCTCAAAAAGATAAGAAACCAAAAACTTGCTCTAAACAACTAACATTACCAATTATTAATACAGTGTTAGTGAAATAAAAAGGTTTGGTTCCACCTTACCAACCTGCCCTCTAATCCACAAAGTAATCCACAAAAATGCTCCACTCCCCACCAAAAAAATGCACCTTAATGGTTTTGTTTTAATTAATTGGCACTTAAAAAACAAGTTACATAAATAGTACCTTTTCTGTGAAAAATATGAAATTGAAGTGTATTTTGGACTCACTAGGTTCTGATGATCACTGATCCTTCAGGACATTGCCTTGATCTCCATCTCTACAAAGATTTGCTGCTTCTCAATGTTTCCAGTACACAGCAGTGGTTTGGGGTTTTCTGGACGCTGGGAGGGGACAGCTAGCTGGCGGTCACATAAGGCTTGTACTGAAGACATTGTTGCAATGGCTTTGCCTCAAACACAGACTTTACTTCATTTCACCACTTGAACCTGATAAGATGCAATTCATTATTCTTGGATGTGACATGACATTGCAGAGTGAGCTTTTATCTTCTAAACACCGGCGATATGGTAGCACTAAAAGGTTAATCAAAACAGAGAAAAATCAAAGAGCAGAAGTTTGAATGTGACACAAAATGAGAGACTACAGCAATTGTTTAGCAGTTTTTCCAAAGTTTGCTCAGAGAGAGGAAATAAAAACAAGTAGACAGCTCAGAACAATGTGAAATTTTTTTGTACTTCCTGACCAAAACACATTCCACGCATTAAAATCTTTTTTTTTTTTCAAAACAAAACTCAATAAAAGACATATAACAAGCATAAGCTTTATGAAGTCTTTCAGCTTGTCTTTTTTTTTCTTTTCTACTTTTTCAGCTGCTTTTTATGAATGTCCATTTCTCCTATACCTCAGAGTCTGGTTGGAGTATCTCACCTTGACTCAAAAAGCAGATAGCACAATACAGGTGAGCAAAAATAAAAGGTAAGATCTACATACAATCACTTACAGGTCTGTGGGCACTGGTACAGTGCAGAAGGATTGACAAAGAGTTTAATGTGCATCAAAGTGGTGAAAACAGTTTCAGGCTGATGCACCAAAAATGGCAGAAGGACTTTAAAGATTGATGCACCAAAACTGGTGAGTTACAGTGTTGCATTGTTACACTGTCATGGCATTTCAACAATTTTCACACTGATGCACCGTGGAGGCGTCAACATGTGTTCATCTGCAAGGTCTTATGTCTCGGTCAGGCTCCCTCGCATGGATATCATCTTGAAATACCTTACATATTCAGAACCAAAGGCATTGATACAACAACACTAGGGTAGAGAACAATGAGTCCAGCCTCTCAAATAGTGAAAAGGCAGCATTAAACCAGAGATAGTTAATCCTCGATTTCAAGACAACACCTTGTGTTTTGTTTTCATAATATTAATGCCTCATTTTTGCTAGCAGTCAAAACCCCTGAAAATTATTTCACAGATAAAGAGAGCTAAAATTCTTCATCGATGGCAACTCTGGAGCTAATAAGGGGGTAGGTCTTGGTGTTAAACTAGTTTTTGACTAAATCCACCAAGAGGGTGTTCATACAGCAAAAAGTGTCAGGTCATTTCAGCAGTACATAAGAAAGTCCTCATGTCAGAGAACTAAAACATCAATAAAAATAGGTCCCCTCTCAGATGTAACTCCCAAAATAATCCCCCAAACAATCACAACAACGACAACAATAAAGTAGAGATGCATTGTTTGTGGGAGGATGAAGAATTCCCCTCCAGACCTCCACCTTTTTCGTTTTTTACCCCCACATACAAAATTAACACCCCTGGATACCCGAGCAAAAACTAAAAACAGAAACAAATATTCCTGTTTACACATATATATATCCTCTGACATTTTAGCCTAGCCATGAAATATTTGTTCAACCACCCCATGACATACTCAGACCACCTCTTCCTCTTACTTCTCCTCCCAAACCAACTCTATCCATTGCATCACCTCAAATGGAGGTGCCCCTGTCTGGATCGTTGCCATATCCAAAATTGGGTCCTGGACCTGTTGGCTGGTAAGGAATGGAGGACATAGTTTTAATGGGACTACGGAAGAAGCCACCATTTGGGGCCCTCTGCCTGAAGGGGCCCACTCCACCAGTTCGGTGGTCCTGAAGGCTGGGGCCGCCACCAAAACCAGAGGAAAACCCAGCTGCGGCTTTGGCGGACAGGCTGCGGCTCAGGGTCTGGATCTGCTCAGGGATAAAGGTGGTGGTAGTGATGTGTGTGTTGCGGAAGTCGCTGATCTGCTCGAGCGCCTGTCGTGCAGCAGGAAGTGCATCCATGTCAAGGGGGGTTAAATCGACGGAAGAGGTGGAGAACTGCTTGTGGGGGCTTTCGTCCTCGGTGCACAGGCTGTTAACCCTGCGGTGTAGGTGCTCCAGGTCGATCTCCTTATCGTCCTGCAGGGTTGGGAGGGTTGGAAAGAGGAGAAGAAAGAAGAGGAGGAAGTGACGATGACAAATGCAGGGAGAGTAGAGATCAATGGGAGGAAAAATTTATACATCAGTATGGGAGAGGAAGGATGAATTTGGATAAAAAAGAATTGTAGGCAATGTTCAAGGAAGGATGGACAGAAGTGAAGAGAGGATATAGAAAGAGGGAGATGATGATAAAGAAAATTAGAGAGTAAAGTGTGGAGAACATATGAAAGAAGATAAAGACAACATGGGGTAGAGTGAGGCATATAGTAGAAAGAGAGTGAATTTGGAGAACCAATGGGGTGTATTTGTTTTCAGCAACAAGGATGTAATCCATCCAACCAGTAAAAATAATATGTAATAATCAAGTTAAAACGAAAAGTGGAATAAAAGGCAAATGCAGATGAGGGGAGGGCAATTTAAAAAAGATAAAGTCAAAGTATTTGAGAAACCCAGCATGAAAATGTACATGACGTGAAAGAACAGCGTCAAATGATCATTTGATGGTTACAGGAAAAAAAAATGGACATGACAAGAAGTGGGGAGAGCAAAACAAGGAAGAGGGGGGGAGGATGGAGGGAGGAATAGAGAAGCACACTCTGAGCTGTGGTCAGGATATTAACAAAAAGAAACAAACACATTTCTACAAGGCCTTAAAGGGAGTGCAAATAGTCAGGAATGGACAGAGACGACACACTGCTGACATGCTGTGCCCTCTGCCATTCCAGGGTCTCGTTACTATCGAGCAAGCTTGACTAACTACAAAACTTAGGGGTAACTTTGTAGATAAATACTCAACAGTTTCTCATCACTACATTGCATCATGGCCTCTATCCGCAAAATATTCACTTGAGATTAACATCTCACTTTCAAGTGAATTTTTTTCAGGCCATAATTCATTGTTGACATTCTTATGTCTATAGTAGGACCATACAGTGATTTACATGTATTGCTGAACAATCTTAGCCATTCAAAGCACATAGATTAACTTAAGCTTTAAATAAATGTACTTTATCAAATAAACGAAACTTATTACAATGTACATTTATGACTATATTCACAAATAACTAAACTACTGAAAAGGCTGTAATGTTTAGTGAGAGGTGTTCCATGCTCTTACTACATAAGGAAAGGTGAATCTGAGTGCAGGGGGGAGGGATTTCAGTTTCCAGTGAATGACAGATGCATAGAAAATAGAAGGGGACTTGGGTCAACGGTAGGGGGGATAAAAAATTCAGTGAAGGGTTTCCAAAATTACATTTTTACATCTACCACACATACTTGTGGGGAACGTGCTTCTGGGATCCCAAGCATTTTCTGTGAGAGGTCTTGGAGGAAGGACTGGTCAGAGTGGGGTGAGACAGGTTGGTTGGTTTGGATTTCACAGTGATAGTATTTGGGTAAAATCAGAAAGGATTTTTTTTTGAAGGTGGAAGCCACAAGATTGGGGATAAACAGAGATTTACTGACCGTTTTCCATCGCATCTGTGGGGGTCTGTTCGGCTGAATTCTTTGGCCCTACTGTCGAGCAGAGCAGGGGAACCAGCAGTGGGCCCCGCCCACTAGGTACCATCTAAATGAGACACCTTTGGAGGAAGGGGAGGACGGGGGGACTGCTAATGTTTGTGTTTAAACTAGGCACATTTGGAGTTTGGAGGAAAGAATTGTAAAGAAGAGGGATTGGCAACAGCACAAATAAAGGGAAGTGGAAGGTAGGATCGAATCACAAATGGTCATTCTGCCGTCTGTGAGAGGAAATGCAGGGGTGCCAATAAGGATTGAGCAATAGTGGCCTGAAGGAACAGAAGATTAAAGCAGTATAACCTGAATACTTTTATAATAAATCTCTCTTAAAGGTATATCTATATATATTAATCTGCAATGAAGTCCACTGTGATATTGAAGAAAAATTAACCCTGAATCTAAAAATGATTAGAACCTCCCAAATGAACTATTTCTAATATTTACATACCCTGGTTCATTATTAAAGGCAAAGGCTTAATTTGTAAAATGAAATGTCAAATTGATCACTAAATCTCTTTTGGCTTACATGTGCCTTTGTAATATAGAAGATATATCTCATTACAAAGTTTTCATGTTGTAAAAACCATGCGACTTCAACTGTCTGCTAGGGAAGGGCTCTCTTTGTCCAAACATGGAGAAAGCCCCCTCTAATGGCAGCAAGGCATTATTGCATATATAGTCATCTGGCAACATGCCAGGTAAACAAACTTTTTTTTTAAAGAGGTAATTCTGTTTCCAGTCTTGCAACAAGTTTAGGTCTCATTTTCTGTTGTCAGTCATCTCCCTTCAAATAATCATTCATGTACAATGTTGTCTTCAAGCTTTACTAACCAAGGGTTATATTTGTTATCTTCTATTGTATGTATAACCTTGGTGTGGGAGGTGAGGTGGTGAAGGTGGTCATTCTCATTTTGGGGGCGATCTCAGAGGGGTTGGTGGGTTCGTAGGAATGCTGCACGATTAGCGCGCAGGGAATGTCGCAGCATGCTGGGGGCTGGTAATGGGTGGCGGTGGAGCCAGCAGTGTTGGCCGTGTTGGAGGTCTGGTTCTGGGTCTGACCGCCCAGCGAGAGAGGGTGCTCGTTGGGGCCATGGGGACATGAATCGGCAGCTTGCATGGCAGATGGACCGTCCGCCTGTGCCTGGCGTTGGTGCATGATGTGGAAAGTTTCAGCAAATTTGGATTGAAAGGGGATAGACAGAAAGGAGGATACAATGTGTAGGAGTCCATATGTATGTTTTGTGTGTGTGTGTGTGTGTGAGGTGAGAAGATTAAAACCAGTCCAAACAAACAAAAAAAAAACAAAAACAAAAGCACAGGCAGACCAACAACAGCCGTGCCAAGACAGAAAAGGATGAGTGACGGACAAGATCAGGCAGATTGAAAGATGGCAGGGTGGACGGAAGAGAAGTAAATTGGAGAGAAAGATGGGTGGAGGGGGAAGGGGTGAGCGAGAAGAAAGACATGGCAGTCAATCAGCACACACGTTTAAGCAGGTCACTCTGTGTTGTGTCCTCTGAGAGAGACATTCACACAGTCATTATATACCTGGAAAGGGGAGATGTTTAAATGCCATTTTGTATTGCTCTCTCTCCCCCTCGCCCGCTACACCCCTCAACACAGAGTACTTATCTACAAGAACAAAACAAAAAGGCAATATGAGAGCTTTGAGCCACAGTGACACAGTTCATTCAGTAGAGTTAGAATGAAAAGAGCTGGCATTTTTTATTCAAGTCTTAAATGGTTAGAATTACCTTTTGCATGCATCAAAAAAAGACTTGAAATTAATAAACAAAACACACAAGAAGTCCCAGCTCTCCACAGACTAAATCTACATGGACTATATGATATATAAGATATGGTCAAATCCACAAATGTTTTCATTATGGAAGAGTTCTGAAAGTAATGAATAGTAAAGTTAAATTTTTGGAAATCTTTTAGAGTCTACTAACAGAACTCTTTCATAGCAACCTCTGGTTGAACACACACATATATATAAAAATATACAGGCCAAGGAGTTAGCAAAACAACCACCCAGGATGAGACGAGGATCATCGAAAAAATGCTCATCCAGAGTACAAGGAGCATCTCAAAAGACAAAAAGTTAAATCAACCATTTTGCTCTAGCACACAGCCCCCTCCAATACACACCTAAAATCAGTTCAGATGTTTTTGAGCACGTCAAAGGTGAATTACAAGATAAATGATTTTGTAAAAGTATTCCGACATCAATAAACACTGTGCAAAAATGTAAGATTTTATATTTTGCTTCCAAAGAGTTGGGGGTCTTTGTAACTTTTGTGACTGTGATTCAATGTTAAGTCATGAAGCATTTTTTATGTTTATTATAAACACTATTTAGTCTAATCCCTGTATCATGAGAACATGTGCTGCACACATGTGTTTCCTCAACTATGCAACATTTAAATATGCTTTACTGTTGTATTTTGATTTATTTAAATATCCCATTGATTGGAGGTTCCCAACCCCAACAACAGAGATGAATGTAACTTTGGAAATTCCAGTTTTAGCAGCAAAAATAAAATGTTATCTTCTAAAAAAAAACAAACAAACTTTTCTTTGGTATTTTTCAGAGTCAACAAAAGAGATGGCTACTTATTGTGTTTATGTGACAGGCTACAATTAAAGTGCATAAATACATAGTTTTAGAGTGAATCATTGAAGACTTTTCCATTGTAACTGGCTCATTGCTTTATGTTTTCAAACTCATACTATCACCAGAATAAATCACAACTCAGCATTAAATGACTTAATCAAGCAAGCAATCAATTTGGTTTATGTTCAGATAAAGGTTTGAAAGTGAATGAATGAGCAGCCAATCACCAAAAAAAACTCTGAAAGAATTGAAGGCCATCTGAAACTGGACTCCTTGGAAGCACAGAGTAAAGATACCAGGAATTAATGAGAAAATTATATTTATGGTACAAAGGTTGTCATATTTCTTCTCAAAGATCCCAAAATAGCTCAGATAACCTTTTCCTTCTTTGTACAATACCCTTTTCCAACATTCCTCCAAACTTCTTGTTAAAGGTATCCATGTTAGCGAAGCCTGTGTGTGTGTGTGTCCTGCGAGTGTTGATGCAAACTGTCCACGCCAAGAAGCAGGCCCAGCCATTCCACAACACAGAAGCACAGCACAGACATTGTCACATCTCGAAAGGTTAAAAGCAGGTAGCACAGCCTTGTAGCAAACATCATGAATGTAGAGGCATGTACAGACATAAACAAAATGGGCATGATTTAGTTAGATTTAGAACAAACACAGAAACACAAATAGCTCATCGGTATTAGAACTGGACCAGAGGTTTGTGGGTTATGTATGCAGAAAGCGTGTATGTATGGAAGCATGTAGAGTATGGGGCAGCATAAATTTGACCTGATGATCCAATGGATAAATGCAGTCATGATTCTTTGCACTCACTATGAAATAATAGTAAAATTACATTCATCCTACACTTTGGATTTTGTTCACTAAGAGTAATAAAACCTCATTCTATATTGGGGGAGGGGGGGTGAAGAGAAGGGATGGGCACAAATGGAAATCTGCCAGTTGATTTAAAGAAAACCAAATAGAGAGCAAAGATTCCAAGAATAAGCTCCATGACATGGGATATTTTTTGCATTTATTACACCAGTGCAAGCCTGAAATGATGGAGTCTGAGGGCTTACTATTTGGCAGTAATGATGCATGTGCATGCAGGTGTGAGGGCAAGCTCGCTGGTGTGTGTAACTGTTAAGAGTGGTGATACAAAGATTGAGAATCCGTCATCTTCAGGGAGGAAAATGATACGTCTCTGTCTAATTGGAAATCATTAGCACCATAATTGCAGTTCTTTGTAAACAGTCCAACATTTTGTTCAACAAACATCTGCAAAAGGTAGAGGGAAACCCATCTGATAATCATGCTGACAAAATTACTTACAGAGTTTATCCATCTTGTTTAAGGTTTGTGAATTTACTGAAAAGAAAACAAACAAACAAACTTGCGGACGAGCAAGCACCGAATGATCCATCAAATTCCTTATTGAAATACTTTATATACTGTCTTTTTTTACTGGATGAAGTAGCTCACAGAGTTGGAGTACTGAAAGCAGTCATCATGCCAAGCTTGAGCTCCAAGTACATCTTTCAGGTGCTTGTGCATCATGTTAAGCCAAGTTTTCCAGAGCCAGTGCATAAACTCCAGGTTGACAGCTTTCCGATTTTATTCAAAGCTTGTAAAACCACACAGAGAGCCATATGCTCTTGGCTCAGCGCAGTGATCTAAAGTGGTTTCAGCATTTGCAGAGACAGTGCTGTGAGTGGCATCTAGTTCTCTATTTGAACTGTCAGAGAAAAAAGCATCTGGTAAGTTAATTACACGCTTTATGGTTTCCTTTACATTATTACCTTTTGGAAGCAAGATGACTTTAAACCAGACCTTCTCTTCTGGCCCCGGCTAAAGCCAAATTGCATACAGAGTCAGAGATTTAATGCAGTTAATACATTACTGCATATACAATTTATCTTATTAGTTGCTTTGAAGCTGATTAAGAACTGCCTCAACCCCCATCTTTGAGCCTGAATGTATTTGGCTGGTCCCGTTTGACTAGCTCCTTATATGCTCCCATCGACCATCTTTGCAGCTGGTTACACATCTGAAATAATTTGCACAGATAGTGATTTGAGCACAAGGTAGTACAATTCCACTGCTATTAGATATGAATCCGCAATTTTATACAGCAAAAATATTTATACCCTGAATCCTAAACTTTAATGTGTCTCATAAAATTATGCATGGTTTTCAATATTTTGGGCAAATAAAGTTCTGAAAAGCATAGCCTGGATATGTAATCAGCTGTTTAAGTCAGTAGAACCACCTTTGTCTTCAGTTCCAGCTGCAAGTATTTTGGTCCCAAATAGTTTTCCTCAAATAGAGACTGAAATTTTTGACAATTTTCTTTTGCAAAATAGATTAAACTGAGTAAGAATCAATGGAGTGCGTCTGTGAACATCAAATTTGAAGTCTTACAAATCTCTAAGACCTTCGCAGAACAACTGCGAAGGTCTTGGTTAAACTCAAGTGGAATATTTTCACCAATTATGTGTCTTCTAAAGGCGATTTTATTTTACTTCAGGGTATAAGACTAATGGGGCCGAATACAAATGTGCGCCACACTTAAGATTGTTATTTGAACAAAACTACACAGTTATTCACTACTGTATGTTGCCCAAATACATACAAAAATCCCCAAAATACATTGGCTACACTGGTTGTAACAAGAATATGTGCAAAGGTTCAAGGAAGTATGGAGACTTGGCATGAAACAATAAAATTGTAGCCAAAGTAAAAATATTTTTGTAAAGTGAATTCTCCTAAACTTGCTTTCATCAGATGAGTGATAGAATTTTAGGTTTTCAGGTTTTGACTAGATAAAGTATTTCTTGCACTGAAACAATCACTATTTAATTAAATGAGTTGCAACAGCATTTAATTTCCCTTTGGGATCAATAAGGTATTTTTGAACTGAATTGAATTAAAAACATACTTTTTTAAATGCCAAGAACATACATAAATAAAACCTTTCAGCAAGCTATAATGATATAGTACAGTTGTGTACAACATCTTCACAAAGCATTTCATGTTATTCACTTTGTCGTGACAAATGCTCAAAGCAGTTGTGCAGCCAGTGGAAATAGAGACTTTGTGAAAGGAGCTCAAATTTCACTGCATGAAGTGTCTGTGCTTGTTGGATTGTGGATTTTCTGAATGCTGCTCTGGTTGATGCAGCCTGGATGGTTCCCATGTGGGCAAAGCGGAGGTGGGACAAGTTTTTAGATCTGGTTTAATCATGCGACGAGCCCTTCTGGCTCGGTGGTTGCTCTCAGGAAACCGCTGTGTGTGCCAACATCGGTCGATAGGTCAGAGCTGTGGTAGGGTGGAGGGTATATGTCACGGGTCAGTCATCAAAAACAACCACTGACTGAGCCAACATCATTTTTACCATGGGAGCACAAAGGGGAGCATTTATAAAACTGGATTTAAAAAAATAAGCATATTTGTTAATTTCTTATATGTGCTAATTTCATACATATATATATTTGGAATTTTATCCCCTAAAGCAGTGGTCCCCAAACACCCGGGCCGCGGACCGGTACCGGTCCATGGACCAATTGGTACCGGGCCACACAAGAAATAATTAAATATTTCCGTTTTATGTATTATCTGAGTCTGAATGATCTTTTATTTTGAAAATCCTTTAACTCGGATTCTCGGTTACGTCTTGCGCTCAACACTGAGACCACAAGCAGCAAAAGGAGTAAGAAACAGATCAGATGTCCTTGGAAAGTTTATTTGCCAAGGGGAAAAGGCCCAGAGAAGAGACAGGAGAATGGATTCATCCCGGACCGGTAGGTGATTCCCACATTCCAAGCCCGCTCTGCATGATATGCGGCGACCGACTCGATAATGAGGCAATGAAGCTTCAAACTGCTTC
>CAEGAE010046202.1:0-29496 GCA_903067095.1 Girardinus metallicus
TGAAAAAACTAATTAAAAGGTGCCAAAAAGCTTAGCTATAAGGCAGACCTAACATCTTTTCTTATACATAAGTTTTACGCAACTTATGTATAATTATATTAATTTAACTCACAGCATGAAAATTTGTTTCTTTTACTGGAATGACAGCAAACAGTTTGGGCTCCTCAGCCTTAAAATACATTAAAAATGGTCTTTATCTCTAAACTGCTATCAGTCACAGTTATTTTATTTAAATAATCAAATTATGATTACTGATTTTCTTTTTTTTATGGTTTTATTTCCAATCCAATTTCAGTTGCTTACATATATTTCCGAAGCTTCCTGTTTAAGGACGAGTTAAAATTAAGTGGATGTATGTAACATACAGAACATAAATGAAGGAAATAATGTGAGGCTTTCTGCTGTTTTATCATATGAAATCCCAGTAAAATCTTGAAATTTATTTTTATTTCACGGGTATTTCAACCTGTGGCTCTTTGGCTCTTGTAAAACCAAAAATGAAATGTTTTTGATTATATGAGAAGTGGTCTTTCTGTAACTTATTTTGCAAAATCTGCTTTTAATTTTAAATCAATTCACCACCATTTTTCTGCATTGGATTAGTACAGGATAATACTACAAAACAAAAGTGAAAAAAACTGGATTGGTGCATCGATGACATCTACAATAGCCTTTCAAAAGCAATTAGCTTTTAAAATCTTAGTTACTTTTAAACTAGCTTTTTAAAAGCAACTACCTTTTAAATAACTAGATTTTAAAATGAACTAGCTTTTTAAGAGTTACTTTTAATTAGCATATAAGCTAGTTAAAATCTTTTAAAGCTTAAATCTTTTAAAGTAACTAGCTTTTTAAAAGATAGTTACTTTTAACTAGCTCGAAACCTAGTTAAAAGCTCCCAGAGCTTTTAACTAGCTTAAACAGCATTTAAGCTAGTTATTATAATTATATGGAAAATATTCTATAAATATTTTCCATATTTATAGAAAAGGCTCACCTCATTCTACATTATATTCTTTTCATTCATTCATTCATTCATTTTGTTCTAAGTCTGAAAGTAGCAAAAAAAATGTTTAATTTTGTTGGCTTTCATAATAAAAGAAAGTTAGAAAATCGTTTTATGGCTCTAGGCTAGTTTTATTCTATAGCAAGTTGCTAAGCCCTGCTGTAACGTGACAAAATGTGAAAAAAAGTTCAACCGGTGTACGTTTTATTTTTCTTTATCTTACCTTGTGATTTAGCAAACTCATCTTTGTGACCTCCTGTGAACTTGGTGGCAACCAGGATGACAACGACAGTGCAGACAAGAGCAGTCCTCCATAGATTTTCCATGGTTACTACAGTATTTGCTATAGTAACAGACTTCAGTGCGGTGGTCCTCGGTCCTCTGTCCCAACATGTCTCCTGCCCTGTCGGATGCCCCGTCGCCTAGCAGAGGGACAGCTCAGCGCTCGGTCCGGCCATGGCTGCAGGATGATCAGAGACTCTCTGCACCTGCAGCGTGTCTGTCTGTCACTGAGCGACGGCGAAGCTCCTCATAGACGGAGAAAACACCAGACTTGACTTCTGCGATGGGGGTGAAGCAGCAGCGCTGGCAGCTTTTCGGCCTCTCTCCGCTGCCCTATGGAAGAGGAACGGTTTAGGAGGAAAGCCGGTAAAGTGAATGACAGCGAGCGGTGGGACGAATTTAGACTGAAAGAGGAGGGAGGAGTAGAGAAAACTAAACATATCCACAAACAAGAGAGAGCATAAGATCCGTCTAACAAAGGGCTGGATGATGCAGCTGAAAAACGCATCACGATATAAGCATTTTATGCCAGCCGATATCAGTAATTGATTATTTTTTTGTTTTAAATATCTGAAATATTACCAAACTGGCGATGTGACCTTTCATGTTTAATCACAGTTTTCCCTCCACTCCATGTGTTTCTTTGTTTTTAAGCAGTTATGAGGCGCAGTGGAAAAACCTTAAACTGCTGCTGCACTAGTTTCTCAGCAGGTTGTTGCTAGGTAACCATAGAATGAGTAAGTTGCTAGGTAACCATAGAACGAGTGAGTTAGTTGATTACACCAACCTTGCTTTGGCTAGCTATGAGAGGTTGAGCGGCCAAAGCAGGGGTGTCCAAAGTGTGGCCCGGGGGCCGTTTTTGGCCCTTCAAATGATTTTGTTTGGCCTCTGACCACAAATTTGGCCAACAAAACAGAAAACAATTGAAGATCCAAAACATTTAGAAATTGCCTGTTTTTCTTTAAGTAAAGCAACATTCCTAAGCCTTAGACATATTTTTGCATTTTTGATTAAGTGAATTTTGAAAAAGTTTTTCCTTTAGTAAGGCAACAGTCTGAAGCCCTTTTTAGGTTTAATGATATGCAGATTTAATAAAAAAATATTTATTGTTGAGCAGGTAAACCAAAACAAACAAACAAAAAAAAAAAAATCACAGTAAACATTTTTTGCTTTTTTGATGTAATGTATTTTGTGGTCAGTCATTTAAATTAGCAAAAAGTTTGTAGGCTAAAGACTTTCCCCTGCTTACATCTCCCAGAATACTGCGCGGTTCAGTGAAATTATTGAATATTCTATCAGACATATTATCTATTGATACTGATTGTGTGTCTATCAATATATATATTGTTATTGATTTGCTGTCTAGCTCTACTTCTGACCCATTCAAAGAATCCAAGCCTTTCAAGTTTATACACATTAAATTTCAGCTTTAACACTTTATAGTTTCACACAAAAAAAAGAAGAGAACCAACAGCTCTGCCCAGACACGTGCACCGGAAAGAGTGATTACAAAAGAAGGCAAACTGAATCCATAAACAGAGTTTGAAGTGGGTATTATGTTGAAGCTTCTGGGGTAAAATTAGCTAATTTGAGAGAAGCAGCAGGATGCCATCACCGCCAGGCTGCCGGCCTCTGATGTTTGGTTGTATGGCTGAGTGACTTGCTGGCAGCCGGCCTGAAACTCCTAATTGGACAGCATGTCATGGTATGTGTGCCTATATGGAGCTTATTCACGCCTCAAACAACGAGTACTTTACTCTGACTTCTACCTTCATGGAACAAATCCTCTTTCCATAAATAAAAGACAAACAAACATTATTCAAGACTGAGTGGATTGTAAGACCACCATCAGCAGTAACAACTAGAAGAAGCCATTTTCTTTATGACTTTATCAATCTCTGATATTGCTGTGAACAAAGTTTTGCTCACTCTTCTTTACAAAGTTACTTCAGTTTATTGGAATTTGTGGAAATATGTTTCTACACAGGTTGGGGTCTGAACTTGCCAGCACAATGAGTCTTTTTCAGTCGTTCTGTTGTTGATTTTCTGCTGTGCTTGGGATCAATGTCTTGATGGTGACCCAATTTGGCCTCACATTTGTCTCAAAAATATTTTAGTATACAGGGTACTGAGTCATACCTAATTTAGAGAGACTAAGTAGTATAACAGTCACGCTTTTGAACTGTGGCAGGAACTTGGAGTACAAGGAGAACATGCAAAGATTCAAACCCGGAACCTTCTTGATGCAAGGCAATGGTGTAACTAACTGGGCCACCCAGAAATATTAAAAACATATCTGTAAAATAGTGTATGAATATTTTAGAATTTGCCTCAAAAAGCTTCCTTTAGTCTTTTATTCATTCATTTGATCGTGTTTTCATTTGATTCATTATACATAATAGGGTCGAGAATTAATTCATTTTGATTAGTTAATTATATTGATTTTAACGTGTTAAAAATTTTAATTGTGTTTTTTACAAGCAAAAGTCCCGAACCGGAACCTTTGTGTTGTGTTTCGGGTACGCTCGTAAAATCTGACGCACAAGCAAAATCTGCAAACAGCAACAGACGCATTTCTTGGCCCACTTTGGAGTTCGTTTTTGCTACAATACACGATCTGATAGGACAGTGGAGTGGAAAAGACTATTGCTGTATTTAAATTGTGCTAAAAGGAGTTAGCCTAATTGGAAGCTATTAGAGTCGAAAGTGGCATCTCAATGCTAAACACGTAGCAGCTAACGCAGACGTTGTCAATGCTAATGTCAGTGACCAAATTTTTAAAGACGTATTTTTCAAATTAGATATATGAATAACTCCTGAAACAATTGAAGGCTGGATGGGAATAAACTACATTTGTTGAGCTCATATGTATAATTGAGAAAGAAAAAGGGGTTTTGAATTTAAAAAGTTGATTTCCTTGTTGATAGTTTTAGATTTATTAATTACAGACCTGGTAAATAACTCAATTACCCTTCATGTCAACCAGATATTTCCTGTGACTTTTTAACAAACCATTTAATGCCCTTCTCTCAGACTTGTTTTTTTAGCTGACGAGGCAATTTTTAGCCAAAAAGTTCGACTCCTGCTATGATGTGGTCTAAAAACTGCCCACCTTCCTTCCCCACTCCCTCCAAGCCGTTTGGGGATTCAAAAGCGAGCGGAGACGCCACACTGGCCCGGATGGCTGGCAGCTAACCAACTGCAGCCAAAGGTAATCAGAGGCAGATGGGAAACCTTTTGGTGATGATAGCAGAGGGGAACAAATTCCCTCCTGAAAAGAGGAAGGGGAAAAATAAAAACAGATACATTAAACCGAACGTTGAGGAATTGTGAGAAAAGCGTCTCCTGCTTCATGTCAGGAGTAATGTGCAGTAGATAAAGTAACAGCAGACTGATGGGTCTTTGTGCTGTTGCGGCGTCCCTCATAAGCAGAACAACTAAAAAACTCCCTTTCTCATTCCCCTCCCTCTGGCTTTTTCCCAGTCATTTCCTGCGAAAGAGCTAAACTCCCCTCCATTTTCATTACTCCTCCTCCCTGCTTACAATTTATTGTTAACGTATTAAACTCGGCTGCTTGATATCAAATGCTTTTCATTACCACTAACTCTCCTTGTGTTTGTTTAAACCCAGGAAGGAGGGAGGAGGAAAGGACCCCCGGTGCTGACCCTAAGAGCTTTTTAAAGCAAAGCCCCTGAGAAATCCCCTACAACAACAACGCGCATTCACTTTCCTGCACCATTTCCACCTATGAAATATTACTCCAGATATAATTGAGTGTGTGCTGTCATGCAGAGGTGACGGCGTTGTACATCTTCCTGCGGTGTGTTGTGCAAAACCTTCCCTCTGGGCCGTATCATTTTTGCGAAACAAAAACGCATGTTTGTCAGCAGGCCAAAGCGACAAAACTCTCCACTCCGTGTTTTGCTTGGATGAGCTGCGAAAAAGGAGCGTACAGCTGCGGCCGTGGCCAGCAGGGAAAGTGGTCTGGGCTGCAGACAGGCCACACAGCCTCCAGCGCTATCGCAGCTTGCACGGCAGAAAAGAAAAGGCTTGTTGTTAGAAAGACGGAGAAAAGCTGGACGCCGGCGGGCCGAACTCTAATGCAATGAAGCCAAAACATCTTCATGATCATCTTCTTGGTTAGAAACGTGTGATGTTTTTCACACTTAAAGGTGACCTATTATGCTACCTTAAACAGGTTACGACAGCTCTGCCTGCTATAAAAAAAAAAAACATGTTCATTAAATTTTTTTGGACAAAATCCTTCTGGGATAATGAGATTTTAGCTTAGTTTTATTTTGAGCTGTTTTTGTGCCCCTTTAAATCCAAATAAACTGCTGCTAACCACGCCTCCCAGCTCAGCGTTTACGCTCGCACATGAAAATGGCCGCAAACAGATGCGCATTTATACAACCGTACATTTTGAAAAGCATTAGTAGAGCCTCCTGCACAACAAACATGAATGCCGCAAGTGGTTTCTGGATGGTCAACAACAAAACACCAAATGTTCTGGAGCTCTGGATGCTAAGTGACGGTTGGAGCTCCGCTGGGGTTGCCTGCTGATTTGTGACGTTACATTCAAGAGGTTTTTGAAGCGACTCATTTTCCAGACACCAAAAAACATGAACCTATCACTAAAAAACAGCTGGGTGGTTCTTTTTTAAGTGCCGGGTCTGTTTTTAGAAGCAGTGGAGACCCAAAAGGAAGTACAAAAACGTACAAAACTCAAGTTTTGCATAATAGGTCCCCTCTGAAGCTTTTTCCTTTAAATGCTGGAGCTAATTATGATGTCCTTGTCTTTAGCTGCTGCCAGTGAGAGTGGAGCTATCCGAAACCAAAGTACGCTAATCAAAGCCATATGACCGGCTCAAAGTAAAGTCTGTGTGGAGTGAACAGATGCTAAGTGTCCCACAGCTTAGCTCCGTGAGCAGCACTCTCCCCCAAACTGCCTCCACTTTGATCAGGGAGTAGCTCATGAATCAGTTTTAGGTTCAGTTTATTATTTCATTAAACTGGCAGTCATTTTTAATAGGACTTTGGGCTTGGGGGGGAGATCAAATGGCTCGCAAGTCCAACGTCATAATTCTGCTTTCATTATAGAAATATGAAGTCTAGAATCAGGCGAATCTTCATGTTTTAAAGAAAACCCAAACAGGTGAGAGAGAAAGCTACATCTCAGACTAAACTCTCTGTCTGCCACAAAGACAGAGAGAGAGAAAGAGGCCTGGCATTCCTTTGCAGATTTCCCCAAATAAACAGAGTGCAGATGAAAAGTGGGAACGTAAACAGGCGGGAGAGCCTCGGATGTGCTCCCCTCGCTCTGAAAAAGTGCCTCTCGAGTCTGAAACAATATTTAGTGAGAGAGAGAGAGAGCTGACTCAACACAAAGCGAGCGAGCCAGGAGTGAAGGGAACAGAGCGCACAGATAGCAGCAGAGGGTTTTCTTACGCTGCCTTGTAAATGCTCCGAGGCAGCGATCCAAAACTGCTAATACGCACAGAACGACTGTCACAGAGAGACCAGGAAGCTCCTCACATTTAGAATAGTTTAATCAGTATCACTATAAAACTGATGATCCAAGTAGGGCTGAAACAATTAGTCAGACTAATCGTGATTAATCGATTATTTAAATAATGGTCAACTAGTTTAATAATTGATTAATCAAATAAAGGCAATTTTCTGAAAGAACAACATCAGATTAGTAATTAGGCCAAAACTGTGCAAACAATATCTACACATGTTGCATTTAAGATTAAAAAAAGCTTATTTGTCTGTCCTGAAGTTTTAGCTTCACCTGAAAGTTTTATCCATTAATGAAAAAAATCAGCAGATGAGCTCTACACTGCGCATATGTTTAGTCAAAGGCCTGAGCCTTTCAAGTATTTCTTTAGCAGATCCATACTTTGCAACAATATATACTTGTATTTTATGGAATGAAATTTTAAAAGGATATTTTTTTATTTGTGCCTTTTAATGTATTCCAAATATTGTATAAAAAGGCTTACGTGGCAAATTAAAAAATCTGCAGAATGTGCCATTTTTAAAACAAATTAATCAATTAGGTGTCAAAATAAATCAATAAATAAAATTATTGTTAGCTGCGGCCCAAGATCAAAGTTGTCAGTAACTTTAAAAACAGTTTGAATCCACAGTTTTTTCCCGTAATGTTAATAATAAATATGGATATTTTGGCTATTCTTGGAACAAAAACGCAAAAGCATCTTAATAAATTAGAAAATCTTCAAAAATGTAATTGAATTTGATTATTTAATTCAAAATATTAAATTTATTACCTACAGAGCGATATGTGAAACCATTATTTCAAAACTCGAATAATCAAAGGCCAAAAATATTACATTAGACCAACAAAAAGGGGATTTTTATGTAATTTTCTGTCCTACGCAAAATCGTGGACAAGATTGCTGCATCTAAGGATGTTAAGGAAAAGTTTAGTGGAAGGAAAACGTGGTAGAAAAAGCTGTACAGGGAGCAACAACTGCAGCCTTGAGGAAAACTGAGAATCAAAACCTTTTCAAGTGTTTGGGCAAGTTTCACACCGAGTTGTTGACAGTAACGCATGAATCAGGAACGTCTTACCAGAAAGAAAGCTCAGCAGAAAGTCCTTCTGCAGTGAAGTTGTTGACATTGTTGCCTTGCAGCAGGGAGAATGGAAGGCATTTCTGCATCGAGTTTGCATGTTCTCCTTGAGGTTCTCTCGAGGAGTTCGTGTTGCTCACGCTTTTTCAGTTTTTTTAATTGTAAAAAATGTTCTGCTCTTGACCAACCTAAGGCTGTCACAGAGCAGCTGTTTCTCTACTGAGGTTAGATTAGTCAAGTCATCAGGCAACTTCTGGGGGCAATTAGTCGAGTTCGTTTGGACACCGCACTTTTCAGTTTTTTATTTGTAAAAACTGTTTTACATCATGTAAAATTTTCATTCTGTTACATTTACTCAATTGCATTTACTTGAGTAACTTTGAAAAAAAATGTACTTAAGAGTATTTTCACTACACTGTACTTTTTACTTTAACTTGAGTAACATTTCTGTATTCTGTACCTGCTGAATGGAAAAACAAACATCTAAACATCAATTCGCCAGACACATGCCTGCAGTTTTTGTTCAAGTTTCATAAGTTTTTTATTGGGAAAAAAAAATGACTTGGAAAATTTTTCTTGGTTTTGTTATTTTCAGTTACTTACATGAATTATTGTCATTTCCGTCCTTGAAATAACAAAAATTTCCATTTAACTTTAAATTTTGGTCCATCTGATGATGTAATTTTTAAATGTTAAATGATTGGTAATTTGATCGTTTACTTTTTTTTTATTTTTACCAAATACATTTTTACTCACTACTTACTAATTTGACAAAATGTGGAAAAGTTCAAGGGGTGTGAATACTTTTCCAACCCACTGTACATATAAAATTTATCATTAAAACCTAAACAAAAATCTGCAAAAGCAGCACCGATTGAACCAAAAGGATGAGTTTGACTTAAAAACGTAACTGTGTTGCACATCTGCGCGCTACCTGGGATGAAGTTACATAAGCTATGCATGCAGAATGTAAAAGTTGGCTGTGATGACGCCGACATGTCCATTGTAAATGGATTTAGTGCTTTTATTTGTGCAGAACTGCGAGTTGCTCCCCCAGCCGGTGAAGGAAACAATGCCAGCCTTCAGTTACCTGATGGCAGCTGACAGCCACATCATCCACTGACCGGCAAAAGACGCGTAAGCCTGCTCTGTCATCAGCCACCGAGGCGACCACAGCCTAAATATACTTATGAGGAAAAGAAAACTCCTTTAGGAAGTGAAGACCGAGTCCAAAGAAAAGCACTTGTGCATTTCATGAAACTGGAGAACACACAAAATCTTGATGAAAGGCATGCAAAGCTTAAGCAGGAACAGTGCTGCAGGGGCAGCAGAGGTAAGAGTTGAGAACTGAGTCCTGCCAGCATCAGTCCTGCTCTCCCCACCTTGATCTGTGCATGAAAGAAGAGAAGAAAAGAAGGGAGCCGGAGCCGGAGCGCCTGGTCTTACCTGCCCGTGTCCCCTTGCAGGAGAGTCTGGTGAGAGTCTGTCCTCTGTCCCCCTGCAGCCGAGCAGAGAGGAGGCGGCGCCGGCGGCGGCAGACTAAACCTCTGCTCCTTTAACTTTACAGAACCAGAGCCGAGAAAGTTTCGTCAAGCTTCACCGAAGCACAAACAGGAAACGGTCCCACGTCCTTTCAGAATAAAATTCGAGTTCGGCACTAGAATGTAAACCAGAAATGAGAAAGATTACTTGTTAAAAGTGTAAAGCTGCAGTGTGTAGCTTTTATTTTAAAAAAAAATATATGTTTTTTAATCCTCCCTGAGCTACTACTGCTACATGAAGAAATGCACCCCTCCCAACGAAAAACAACCAATCAGAAACTGGAGAAGGGTCTTAGCGCTGCCAGTCAAGTCATGTACATGCTGCTCAAAGTGCTAATGGCAGAGAAACAACAGCCATTAGGAAGGAAAACCGTTTATCTGCTGTCATCAGTGGCTATGCTAACTAGCCTAGCATTCACAACAGGCTACGCTAGCACAGCAGAGAGTGATTGACAGTGATTACTTGGTAATTATTTGGTAAAATACTTCTGAAGTACTGAGCAACTGATAAAAAAAAATCAATTAATATTTAAAAATTGCAGATGGACCAACAATAAACTTGTGTGGTGTTGCGGAAAGTGCCTCCACTGTATGTGATAATTAGCTCAGTGAGTGGTGTGTATGTTGACTTGAGCCGTCCTCCGGTCAGAAGGGGACGCTGCGTGCTGAAACCCGCATGCTTTAGGAGCGAGTAACAGACGGTATGTGTGGACGACGACCGGAGCAGCGGCTATGAAGAAAAGTCTGTGCAGCCTTCACCTGTTAGCCGGAGCTCAACCTCCTCCGTGCCACCGCGTGGTCTACGTTCACGGCGAGTGAGGGAGTTAACCCCGAAGTAGAGACTTCGGCCCTGGAGGAAGATCTGCCCCGTGTCTTCTGACCGCGGTCGAAGCACTGAGCAGGAACGGTTAACAGAGGAAATTTGGGTGTCTTAAGGACGAAAATGACATTAACTCAGTTTATTTCAACATGAAACTTGTGAGCCTGGTAACACTTTGTTTGAAGAGGTGCGCATAGGACTGACACGACACTGTCGTAAGCAGCTAAATGATGCCTGTTATGAACATGAAGGAGTCTTCATAAGTGATACAACTGTTGTCATGAAGTGCCTTTTGATAAATAATTAAAGTAGCACTAAAAGCTGAATTAAAAGCGAATTAAAATGTCAACTTAGCATTTCAACTTAGCATTATTTGCGACAACAGTGAACTTGCACAAAAACTGCAGGTGTGTGTCTGGTGAAGTTACTCGCAGTGGATTAAGTATTCAGAAATTTCACTCCAGTAAGAGTAGCGATACTTTGTAATAAAATTGCTCCAGTAAAAAAATGTTACTCAAATAAATGTAACTGAGTAAATATAACCAGTTGCTTCCCAAATCTACCGACCACCTAGTGTCGTCAGACAATGGCGTCTGTTGAGGGAACATCTTATCCACTTGCAATGGAAACTATGTGCTTTTATTTTGAAGAAACACATGTCCCCCGAAGGTTTTAGTCTTTGAGTTTGACAGACTTGATTCAGTTCTGCTGCCTGGCTGCCAGACTTCAAGAAAGCAGCTGCAGCCTGAGGCAGTGGAGGGGGGGGGGGGGGGTTGGCCATGTGTGTGTGCGTGGGCGCGTGCGTGTTCATAACCCCAGCCGCTGGTTTGGTGGTGTGAACACTTCACAGGTGCAGCAATGGAAATCTCTACTTTGCCCTATATTAGAGCTATCTCTAGAGATCTAAATGTCAATAATTCACATAAATATGCACAAAAACTGATTAAAGCTAACTTACATATTAGCAGTGAAAGTTTGATTCAGTTAGTGAACAAATTTACCTTCGCCTTGTGCCACATCAGTTATCATCTCCCAATATTTTAAAGTTACAGTTAGCAGTAACTTACGTAGTAAAAGTCACGTGACGTCACGCTCTCTATAACTCCGCCATGACGGACGTCAAAACAACCAATGCGCTCCTTTAAAGCTAGTTTAAAAACAGACATCTGCGACCTAATATCGCTTCTATTTAGTTGATTTCACCTTAAAAATGGTCATAGGGTGCCGCGCTGCCAGCCACACAAACAGACAAGGATGAAAACCGAACTTGTCATTTTATGTTAATAACTTTAAATGAGGAAAGATACGGCAGCGATGGATGGCAGCCGTCAATCAGGATGACTGTCAGCCCGCGGATTTGCAGCGAACACTTTTTTTAAAAGGTAAGAAGATTAACGTTCATATACTTTATAAGTAAGTATGATTAAAAAGATATCAAATATCGCTTTATGGAGAAGGTATGCGTCTAACCGTTACCATGGAGACAGTGCTGCGCCGTCATGTAGCCTAGCATGTATGGCAGAAACTGGTTGGCATCCCGTCTTTTGTACGTTTTTAAGGCTGCTCCGATGTGAAAGGAAACGCTGTTGATGACATTACGGCGTCAATGTTAAGTATGGTTAAAAACTACAGGTGGCCGCCTGTGATGACGTCATAAAAGGAGCGTCAGGCTCAGGCAGCACAGGTGACGCCGATTGTTATGACGATGTCCATGCTGGAAGTTTGTCGGTCCTTGAATAAACTGATCACGTATGACACAGTTCGACTCACCGCACTCTTTCGAATAATACGACAGATGTAGTGACATCATGTGGTGTGACTGTGAATTCAGGCAAAGTCGGTAATTTGATCAACACGTCAGGAGGGAGGAGGTACGGGTCGGTTTCTTAGCTAACCGTTTCCATCTTTTGTAAATACCGCCGACTATGAGCCCCAACCAGGTGTGTTACGTTCACAGGCAAATTAACTTGACTCGAGCAAGTAGACGCCATGAATAATCTGGCAAAAAAACAACTTTGGAAAACTATTGAATTTGTTCTGTTCAATACTCCTATCCCTCATTTCCGACGTCCATCATGGCGCCTCAAACGATTAAGTGACGTAGTTGTAAAAGGGTCAATAACTGGAAACTACAACAACAAAAGCTTTATTCTGTCTGAAATGACAAAAATCTACATAAATCTGGTAATTAGCCAAATCAGATCTTGGTGCTGACTAACAAAAACATATTCTTGTCAAATTGAACAAAATCTCCAATAAGTTACAATGTTCTTGCCCATGATTAATGACACTTTTATCCAACCTTAGAAGAAGCGTATTACATTTTCCAAAGATAAACAAAATCCCCATTTGAAGCCTTCTTAACTAAAAAGTCACTGATTCTATTGGCTTAAATGTTGTCACATTCCTAAAATAATGTTGTTTTGTTTGTTTTTTTCTGCCAAAAAATGTGTCCAAACTAATTAAGTAGCACATCAGTTTGGCTTTATAAACTACAAAAATGCTTATTAGTTTACTATTGTTAATGTCTTGTTGGTAATTAGTAATTAATTACATTTACATAGTAGGTCATTATTAGTGTGCCACGCTGACTCCAAAAAAGGAAAAAAATAAAAAACCTGGTTTATTTGGGTTTTAAATACCAAGTTGAACATAGTAGTTGGTTATGAGGTGAGGTTTTAAGGTAGGTAAAGACTTTCTCAAAGTTTATGGTGCAAATTCCTGCTTTACTGTTGAACAAGTTCTTCAAAATAAAGCAAAATTAAAAATGTTGGATTTTTATTATGGGGGTTGGTTGTAACATTTTTTACTTTCATGTAAATTTGAAAATAGTTCAGTGTGTTTTGTTGGAACAGAGAAACATTATCCTTCTTAAAAGTTTTTTTTTTTTTTTTCCGTCTAAAGATATGCAACGCCAAATACAACCTGGGCATTTGTGGCAACCAACCTGGTTGTGGGATAGTTGTCCCAATTTTGTTTTAATGAGAAATAATTCATAAAAGAGGCTAAAAAAATACTTTTAACACAAGTATTCAGTTTACATTGTTTAATTTAATAGCTTACTGACAACATATGCACTATCAAATTTGTCAAAAATTACAGGCAATTAAAAAAGAATCATGTCGTCTACAACGAAACAAAATACTGCCAACCCAAATCTCACAAAATCTTAACAAGTGATTTTGGTTTAGCTTCTAGTGCAAATATCTTACTACACCTGAAATAAGACCAAACTAACTTATGCGTTTTCAGAAAGATATAACATATTTTATGTTAGGAATTATTTTAAGTCAGTAATTCCTTAATATTGATGAAAAAGCACTCGCTCCATTGCCAGATTAATTCACTCATAACATGGAGAAAATGTCTTATTATAAGTGAAATAATCTGCCAGTGGAACAAGTATTTTTTTTTCATCGATGTTAAGGAATTACTGACTTAAAACAAGCTTCTATTTCTTGCTCTAAAGTTACTTGTAAGTTAGTTTTGTCTTGTTTCTAGCGAACTAAGATATTTGCCCAATAAACTAGACCAAAATGATGTGGTAAAATCATGTATTTTTGCAGTGTATTATTTTAGTTACTTTCAAAATGACAGTTTTGACAGACAGAGGTTATCCTGATGTATTTACTGCTCTACTACCCAATTCTTGCATATTATGTACTGGACTACAATAGTGTTAGACATTAAAAATAATACAATTATAAGAATAAAGTCATAAAATTACAAGAATAAAGTCATAATACTAAGAGAGAAAATTAATATTACAACTTCCTTTTTTAAATATTATAATTTTCTTCACATATTATGACTTTATTCTCATAATTTTTATTTTTTTCTTAGCATGGACCTGCATGTCTTGTTGGACTCCATCGCCTGTCCATTTATGTTTTTTTTAATGCTGCTGATATTTTGCTTTCAGCTATAGAGAATAAATAGATTTTTTTCCATTCTCTGGTGAGTCGCCGCCATTTGTTTTTCAATTGTCACGCTTGACAACCAGCACCGAGGAAGACGTTACAGCCAACTCCATCTGTGATTATCAGTAAAATCTGTGATTTTTTTATCCTAGCAGTTGTACTTTACTGTAAAGTTTGAAAAACTTTACAGTAAAGTACAACTGCTAGCTATACATGGTATAGCATGTATCATGTAGTACTGGTACATGCTATACCAGTACTATAGCATGTACTGGTAAGCACGTGCTATAGTCTATCAAAGAAAAGAAAAACTTTTTAACTACAGCTCTGACTTTTGTTTATTTGCTAATAAGTGTTTAATTCCAAATCCATTGTTTGAAAAGGAACGCAGAAATAATCAAAAGTTACATTATCATGTGAAAACACAGCCAGTTCAAGTGCCAAATTGGTAAGATGGTAATTTTACCAACTATTTTGGAAATTCACACTCAAACATTTTATAACAACTCCCTCTAAGGACCGAAGTTTAGATCTTTCGTTTGTTTATTCATTTTCAATGTTTCCTTCACACCAATAATTGTTTTCTTCTCTAATTTTCAGCATGAAAGCAAAAATAAAGGGTAAATCCACCAAAAACCGAGCACCTCCTCCTATACAAACCCGCCCAGAGGTAGGCAATGTATTCGCAAAAAAAAACAAGAACGAAGCAATCTCCAATAATGCCGAGTGATTAATGGTGAGCTGCAGAAGTGGGGAGCTGCACAGCTCAGATCGAGCGTCACAGGTGGAAGTCAATCTAATGGCTGATCTTTGTGCATGAGTTTGCCGTTGTGTGCATGTGTGACTGGTGGTTGCTTTGGCTCTGTGTGTGTGTGTGTGTGTGTGTGTCGTTTCTCTCTAACCTCCCTTTTTCTCGACACCATGCACTTCTCTCAGATCAGCAGATGCATCTTTGTCTCAGAAGCAACAACATCACAGCTCTGAAGCAGTGGAATGTAAGTAGGTTTTGTTAGATCTGATTGTTTAAAAGAAATGTGCTTTTTTATATTTAATAGTATCACACAAACAAAAACAAAAACAACACTTGAAACTTATTTTATTAAGGCGTGCACAGAGTGGTGCTTAAAAATGTCAAAAACAAATTAAATTTTGTAATTTCTTACCATCTGAATTACATGTTTTCATTTATATTATGCTATTTTGCTCATTCTGCAATCAGAGAAATAACTCAATTATGCGTGAGGTATACAAAGAAAAAAAAAAGGTGCTCACCACATAATTTTGCAAAAGTATTGTTGCTTTGGCTCAGACAAGCTGTAATTTAATGCACAGATTATAAATAGCTGCTTTCATTGTGCCTCAGAATGGAAAACCAAAAGCTGGTAAATTTAAACTCACTCCAGATTCCCATGTTTGTCTTTTATAGGTTGTAACATTTTTCTAAACTTACTGGACGTATTTTAGATCGGAAACTTGATTTTTTTTTTCTTGTTGTTTGTACTTTAAGATTATTTAACACTACTTCATGTCACGAAGGTATTTGACTCATTAATCCTCCAAACTATAAAATCTTAATCGACATAACTGAACAGCTTGTGGTCAGCAGGATTTATTGAGGGGAAAAAATCCTTTAAACTTGCTTTTGTGTGGATTTCAATCTCAAGTGTTTACGTTTCAGCTTAGTCAACAGTTTATTGGAATGGCAATTGTTTCCCCTGATTTAGGATATTATGGTTCAGCTTGGGCCATTTCAGCCTCTGATCTGATAAGCAGATCGGCTTCTGATCCAAAACCACCCACATCAAGACCTTTATTGCCCTTCACTGAAACAATAGGAAAAAAATCCAGAAAAAGAGTCAAATGTGGGGATTGCTTGTCGTCGGAGGCCTACACAGAGTCAAAACTCGATATAAGTTTAAAGAAGAATGCTCTAATTAAATAACAGCAACCAGACTTCCTGATAATGCAGCACAAATAATCATGACATAAAAACTTTACAGTGTCCACGTCTTCATCGGAGTTATGTAATTAAGTAAAAACAAATCAGACGTTAGCATTCTGATGGTATTCTCATCAAAGGAGCAAGTTTAAGAGAAAACATAAAGCAGTAAAACCCGTTTCCTATTACGGCGACCTTGTTTCGTGATTATCTGTTTCTCTCCAGCCAGCAGAAATACAAAGAATAACTTTTTCTCTCAGCATCTGCTTAACACTAGCGCATTCCCCTCCGCGTCATGTTTACAGTGATTCATATATAAATACAAGTTATAAAAGTATAAAAGTTATGGATATAAAACAGTTAAAGGTTCTCAAAATATAATTTAGCAACATTAGAATCGCAACTTTTATCAACCAATCATTTGAACCTACAGAACATTTAAGCTAGCAAGCGTCGATGTTAGCATCAAGCTCAAAGCAATAATGTAGATATTATCATTTTCAAAATCTGTATTTGCTTGTTGTTTTGTAAAATCTCTTTTTCCTTTCCAGAGTTACCGAATTATGTGTATATATTAAACAGTCTTATGTTCTCAAAATATAATTTAGCAATGTTAGCATCACAACTCCTATCATCCAAACATTTGAACCTACAGCACATTTAAGCTAGCAAACATCTATGTTAGCATCCAGCTCAAAGCAGTAATGTAGATACTGTTTAACAACGTTCAAAATCTGTATTTGCTTGTAGTTGTCTCAATTTCCATTTTTCCTAAAGATACATGTACATATTAAACAGCTAAATGTTCTCAAAATATAATTTAGCAACGTTAGCATCACAACTTCTATCAACCAAACATTTGAACCTACAGAATATTTAAGCCAGCAAGCGTCGATGTTAGCATCAAGCTCAAAGCAATAATGTTTATCCACCCATCTTCTTCCACTTAATGCTCATATTATTTAAACATTTCTAAATCTATATTTGTAAAATCTTTTTCCCTGAGTTACCTAGTTATGTGCATATTAAACAGCTAACTGATCTCAAAATATAATTTTGCAATATTAGGATCACAACTTCTATCATCCACTTAACTCAGAACATTTATGATAGCAAATATCTGTATGTCAGCATTAAGCGCAAAGCATTAATGTATTGTTTATAATTTTCAAAATCTATATTTGCTTGTAGTTGTGTAGAATTGCATGTGGCTTTTTGTTGTTTGTCTGTTCCTTCTTATTGTTATTGCTAGCAACATTTTGTATCATCTCTAAAGCCAATGTTTGCTTATCTTTGCATCTTTCTACATTGTTTGAAAGTTCTGCATCATTAGGAGGGATTAAATAAAACATTTACCCCTTTCAGATCATTGCCTTTAGAGTTTTACAAAACCTGTCCAACCTGAGATTAGCGTTGCTACCCTGAAATGTGAATTTACTGTAAAATAATTATCTTTCGCTGACGGTTTTTGCTCCATTTAAGGAGGCTTGCTCTAATATTTCAAAAAACAAGCAGACCTGGTGCTTTTCTTCTCTATTTGCATACTCCTCTGCTTTTTGAAGACTTATTCGGAGTATTCCTTCCACCGTTAACTTAGTCGCAATCAGTTTACTTTCCAACACCTCCTTTGAGAAAATATCTGATGCATATTAGAGGGCTTTACGAACATTTTCCACCTTAAAACGTCTTTTCCCTCTAGACGTGGTGGCAGATACCACGCAAGTTTTGGGGTTCAAAGCTGTCACAGGAACTGTGTCATGTGTCGCCTCGCTTGCTTCACTTGTTGTTTTTGTGGTTTATGGTGCAGTCTCCAGCTTTTAAAAATGATTTCTGAGCTGACACTTAGCTGCTGCTTTTATTGTGCGTGTTGGTTTATTGTGCACCACTTTACAAACACGTAGCGTAATTATGAAAATACGGAGGCAAACGTTCAAAACGCTGGTTGAGCATGTTGGCTAAGTTCGCTTTCTTTTTCGACTGGCCGTGTGAACGTCACAGAATGAACCTTTTCCACAAACTGCGATGTATTTTATTATAACTTTATGTAGCAAACGCAAAGTAAAGCATAATGTGAAGACCACCAAGTCAAAACTTTACAGCTTTAGAGTATTTTTGAATACGTCTCTGTTAACTTTGCACATCAGTAGAACATTTACCCAATTCCAGATTCACTGGAGAGCATCTGTGACTGTGGTTCATTTTAACATTTGAATATCCTTGAATCTAAACAGTTTTGTGTTTATTGTAGCTTTGTCTGTGAATTTAGTCGTTGTTTTGCTGGGACCCCGGGACATTATGGGCAGTGGGGTTCAAGTCAAGACTAAAGTCTTTAAGGAGAAAGTCTAATTTGAGTTTGAAGTCTTATTTTTGTGACTGAAGTGCAACTCAAGTCTGAAGTCACCATCTCTGGTTCAGGGTTCAATGCAACGCTGGTTTTCATCCCCACAAAGCACTTTGCATGCACTCTGCAGTGCAAAAGTGGCAGATTCACCATCTGGCTTATGTAACTAAGCCAGATGGAAAGAATTCAACTTTACTGGACAGTGAAGATTGCACACATGTCAATATAAGCACAAAACCACATTTCTCCAAAGCATGATGATTTATTAATAAAAATAGATTAACCTTACAGTCTAAATAGTCAATAACTCCCATCCCAGAACAATCAGCTACGCTGGTTATCTGTTGCAATGCACAATCAAGAAACTTAAGAACAATAATAAAGAGGTTGGAATACTGAAACATACATCAAAACTAATGGACTAATTAAGAACATAAATGGCAGTGAAATAGATTTTTACCATAATATCACCACTCAGAATGACATGAGGATGAAGATGAGGAGAAGAGAAGAGAAAGGCGGAGGTGAAGACACCCAGACCTGGACAAAATGGCGCCAACTTGCCACAAAAGGCAACAAAACCTCGGACACTTCAGTGCCTGAGAAAACGTCTATGTTGACGTTTGCTCAATGGAGCAAACATATATGTATATATGCTCAGAAAGTTCTGGAAAAATTAAGAGACCACCTAATATGATCAGTTTCTCTGATGTTACTTTTTACAGGAAGGTTTGAGTAAAATGAACATTGTTCTTTTAGTCTATGAATTACTGACAACGTGTTTCTGAAATTCCAAACAAATATTTAGTATTTATTGGCAGAAAATAAGAAGTGGTCAAAATAACAAAAAGATGCAAAAAAACAACAAGTTGATAATCATTTAGAAACAACAATACTGATGTTTTAACTCAGGAAGAGTTCAGAAACAAAACATTTAGAGGTGGAATAACCAGGAGGTTTTCAATGGGGCTCAGTGCAGTGGGCTCCTAATTTTTTTTGTATTGACATTGATTATTTATATTTATATATATATGAATGGATTGCCTATGTGCCTATTACAAATTATGATTCTTAAAAAAGCAATTTCTGATTAAAGCACTGAACTCAGGACCAATTTATGCTGCATATATAGCACAAACTGGTCCGGTACCACCTTTAATCTAAAATTACTTTTCTTATTCTTAGACTTTAACTGAATGTTGTTCAGAGTGAAGAAAAAGATAAATAAATGAAGCTTAACAGTTACTTACACACATATATATGATAAGTACAAACCATTAGAGGCTTCCAGCATTTGCTCCATCAGGGTTTAGGTGAAGTTACTACATGTGGTAACATGTAGTAACTTGGCCAAGTTTAATCCTTTTAAAACCCCCAAAGCTCTTAAAGAAGCAGCTGATTTGTGTATGTTTTTTCTTTGGGATGTTTTCAGCATCCAGGCTCACACTCGGCGTTTGTGTCCGCGCTGCAGCGTCTTGCTGTCTTTGTTGTGGCGAGTTGGGAGGTCAAGCCACAGTGGAGTCTCGCTTCATGTGGCAGCTGTGCCGTTAGGTTTGGTTGTCCACTGTGGATGTGGGTACCTACTCAGATGTAAAGCTAGGAAACTGTGGTCAAACACCTTGTTTTTTTTTTTTTTTTTAGCATTTTCTTATCTTTTAAAAATTTTATCTGCATGTGAAAGCAAGGCAGCTTCCTTGTTCGAGCGCTAAAAGCGTTTCCTTTTAAACTGAAAATGGAAAATGGTGATGTGGATGGCATTGAGGCAAAGATATGAGTGAGCAAAACTTTCCAAAACAAAACTTTAAAAAGAAAAAAAACAACTGGTCTTGATGCTTTTAGAGATACAAAACCTTGAACAAAGAGCTTATTGGTTCTGTTTTGGTTTAATGGTTTGAGTCGATTAACAATAAATCTCGATTTTTATCTTCAACAGCCTTTCTCAAGACTTCCTCTGTGTGTTTTTAAGCTGCTGACTCTACATTGTGATCGTTTCTGGCTGAAACCTGCAGGTTCCTTCTATCACGGAAATTTTCCAGACTGCACGAATTTAATCTTTTCTGTGTCGTCGCGTTAGACGACACCAAGTTTACCTCAAATCCCCAAGTCAATATACACAGACACGGTTTAGAAGTATTTAGATTTAATTTATCGCCAGACAGTGAATTACTTTCTGCTGAAAGGGATTTACTTTTATAAACATTCAACCCTCTGAAGCAGAGGGAATCATCTAGAACCAAAGAGCACCTGTTCAACGGAAGAGCGACATGCTGGAGAAATGAGGCTGTGAGGGCGGACTGCAGTTTCCTGTTGTGGCTTTGTCACCAGTTTGTTAATTTGCAAGCAACATGCAATCTTAAAGTGTGGGTGCTTAAAGCTGAGTGTCTCATCCAGACGTATAATTCCCCTCCCAGCTTCTCGCCGCTACGCTGAAACTCCTGAGAGACGCGATTCTACTTAGAGCGGCCGTCTGCCCTGGAGCCCAACAACAAACCGGAATAAAAAGAGGTGAGGGTCTCGTTTTAGATTTACATTTACTTGAGTAACTTTTTGGAAAAAAAAATGTACTTTGTGGTTTTTTTAATTTTACTATGAAGTATTTCTACTCTGACTTGAGTAAAATTTCTGGATTTTCTGCCCATTGAATGAAGAACAAACATGTTTTAACCAAAAATTCACCAGACACAGACACACACCTGCTGGTTTGGTCAAACATTTAAGTTTTTTATTGAATAAAACTGACTTGGAAAAATTTTCTTTTGCCTGATTTTGTTATTTTTTTATTACTTATATGAATTATTGTCATTTTCATCTTTAAAATACCAAAATTTCCACTTCTCTTTATATTTTGGTCTGTCTGATGACGTAATTTTTAAATATTAAATGATTAATGATTTGATCAGTTATTCAGTACTTGTGTAGACTTTACCAAGTACTTTTTTAGTCTTGAATAATTTCTTGGACGGCTACTTTTTACTTTCACTTTACTCTACAAGAACACAAAATCTTAGCAAGTATTTTTGGTCTACTTTCTTGTGCAAATATCTTACTACACCTGAAATGAGCAAGAATTAGCAGCTTGTTTTAAGTTATTAATATTGATGAAAAATATACTAGTTCCATTGGCAGATTATTTCATGGGGAAAATATCTTACTGTAAGTGAGATAATCTGCCAACAGAACTTGTACTTTTTCATCAATTTTAAGGAATTATTGGCTTAAAACAAGCTGCTATTTCTTGCTGAAAAGTTACTTGCAAGTTGGTTTTGTCTTATTTAAAGTGAACTGAGATATTTGCACTATAAACTCGACCAAAGTTACTTGGTAAAATTATGTTGAAGTCGTGGTACTCTTACTTGAGTACAACGTTTGGGGTTTCTGTCCACATCTGGTTCTTAATTTTTTTGTTTTTTGTTTTGTAAATGAATTTAGTAGGACAGATAGAGGAAAATAAGAAGTGTCACAATGTGGATTTAAATTCCAAAATTACATTTTCTTTTCTTCTTTCTATCCAGTTTTCTTCACCAATATTCGTCCAGAACTTCAAGACCAGGTTCAGAGTCCTCCCAGGCCTCAACATGTCCGTCGACCCCGCGGTCGAGCTGCCCTTCTTCTACGGCAGCATCAGTCGCTCGGACGCCGAGCAGCACCTGAAGCTGGGCGGCATGTCGGACGGCCTCTTCCTGCTGAGACAGTGCCTCCGCAGCCTGGGAGGCTACGTCCTGTCTGTGGTGTGGAACCTGGAGTTTCACCACTACTCCGTAGAGAAACAAATGAACGGGACTTACTGCATCACCGGAGGGAAGTCTCACTGCGGCCCCGGGGAGCTCTGCGAGTTTTACAGCAGGGACCCCGAAGGGCTGGTGTGTCTCCTGAAGAAGCCATGTCTGCGTCCTCCGGAGATGCCCATAAAGGTCGGCGTTTTCGACAAAATGAGGGAGAACATGCTGAGGGAGTACGTCAAGCAGACCTGGAACCTGGAGGTGAGGCACAAAACTCATTCATTTTGTTTAAGACCTGCAAATTCCTTGTTTTTAAGGAGTTTTAATTGTACTACACTGGAGTTCTTGGGCCCAAGTTTAAGTTGGGTAGTAACTAGTTACGTTTACTCAATTACTTCTACTTGAGTAACTTTTTGAAAAAATTTCCTTTCAGGAGTATTTTTACTGCACTTTTTTACTTCTACTTGAGTAATTTTACTATCTCTACTCTTACTTGACTGAAATTTATGGATTTTCTACCCACTGAATGAAAAACAAAAATGTTTTAACAAAAAATCCAGACACACACCTGCACGTTTTGTTTCATAAGCATTTTATTGAAAGAAACTGATTTGGAAAATATTTATTTTTGCCTGATTCAGCTATTTTTGTGACTTGCATGAATTATTGTCATTTTGGTCCTCAAAATACCAAAATTTCCACTTAACTTTATATTTTGGTCTGTCTGATTTTGTAACTTTTAAATATTAAAATATTGATCATTTGTACTTGAGTAGACTTCATACCAAGTACTTTTACACTCACTTTTTCTTTCACTTAAGTAAAAATGTGTTGAAGTAGTGCTGCTCTTAATAAGAGTACAGTTTTTGGGTACTTTACTCACCTCTGGCTTAAGGATACCTAATTTAATGTGAAGCAAAAATATTTTCATTTACTTTCTAATCCAGTAAATTAAGACAAATCTATTAATACACTGCAAAAACACAAGATCTCACCAACTGATTTTGGTCTAGTTTCTATTGCCAATATCTAGACTAGAAATAAAACAAAACTAACTTATAAGTAACTTTTCAGCAAGACATAGAAGCTATATAAGTCAATAAGTCCTTAATAATGACTAAAAACAATACTTGTTCCATTGGGATATTATTTTACTTATTACAAGGCATTTTTTCAATGTTGTATGTGAAATAATCTGCCAGTACTAATACTTCTTCGTCAACATTAAACAAAATGTAATAAGATATTTGTACTAGAAACTAGACCAAAAATGCTTGGTAAGATTTAGCGGTTTTGCAGTGTACAGCACCCTAAAAGAGCTACACTGAATTCACCTGCAGCCGATTAAACTCATCAAGAACTTTAGACTGTCTCAAACTTTAATTTGAGTACATTTACTTAATGGAACGTGTATGACTTATAACAAGTACATGAAAAAGTGCTAAGTGAAATATTCTGCCAGTTGAGGGTAAAACATTTTGGTTTTTAATGTGGGGAAAACACTGGTAGATCAGACAAATTATGTCTCCAAGAGAAACACTTTCCAGAAGTGTTACCTTTGATCGGGTTGAGAAAAATCACAATGTTAATGACAATTTCATTTAAATATTATTGCACCAAAACGTTGCACATCAGGGATTTGAGCCACTCCTTCTCACATTGTTTGTACACATACAGCTAAAACTGGATGTTCACACACACACCAAAAAGACAATCATTTTTTCTCACCGTCATAATAAATCAGATTCACTATTTTAGATCAGATGGGGTTATCAAAAATATTCCTTTTCCTGGAAATGTTCAGGTGATAGAAGGCCGACTTTGTAACTGTCTTTATGCGGCTCTGAAGGTTCAGGTCAGAGTTCATCACTTTACCCGGATTTCAGGCCTGATCGCTGGTTTCTAGCTGAAACTGAAAGCTGTGCGTCGTCTCTAGATCGTTCCTCTTTAGGTCCAAAGATGATAACTTCAGTTCAGTTTCTGTTGAGCTGGAGAAAGTTATGGCACATTTGTTAAGTGACTCGGAATAATAACTATTTGAAGAGTTATAGTAGCTAATTTTATTTGTTGTTAAAACCTGAGCTAGTGGGCGCATGTAGATATTAAACTGGAGGTGTCCCAGGGCTGAACCTTGTGGTACCCCACATGTGACTTCTGTTCGTTCCGATAAGAAATTACCTACCGACACAAAGAAGTCCCTGTTTTTTTACGCAACATTCAAACCAGTTAAGTACTGGACAAGACAGTCCTACCCATCTTTCCAGTTGCTTCAGTAATATGAATAAAATAAAAATATTATAATCAACGATTATCCCTGCATGAGTACTTAAAGGCAACTTATTTAGCAAAATCCACATTTTGCACATTTTTGTACTTAATGACATTCTACCTTACCTAGCAACCCAAAAGAAGCTCTGCCCATCACCCAGCAACCCAAAATCCAAACTGAATGCCAGAACGTTTTGGTCAACTGGCTGTACAATGGCTGCTGGAAAAGACTAGTGTTTAATAATTCATAAGCCACTTGATGGTTGCGCAGGAAGCTCCACTTCTACTTTTCAAAGCCGTACAGTTGTACAATTGCGCATCTGTTTGCAGCCATTTTCACATGCAGGTGTAAACGTTGAGGGCCATTTTTAACATTTCTGCTGCGTTTGCTCAGGGAGAAGCCATGGAGCAGGCTGTCATCAGTCAGGCTCCTCAGCTCGAGAAGCTGATCGCCACCACCGCCCATGAACAGATGCCCTGGTATCACGGAAAAATCGCTCGACTCGAAGGGGAGAGGAGGCTTTACTCTGGAGCACAGCCAGACGGCAAGTTTCTGTAAGCCTCTCGATGTCACAGCTCTGCCTCTCTGTGTTGCCACTTGATGTTTTGAGCTATCGACATTTGAGATCTTTATGCAATTTTATTATTTTTGTGTTTGTTAGTGTCAGAGACAGAGACGAGGCTAATTCGTTTGCTCTCTCTGTGATGTACGGGAAAACGGCTTACCACTATCAGATCCAGCAGGACAAATCAGGGAAGCTGGCTATGCCGGAGGGAACAAAGTTTGACACGCTGTGGCAGGTAGAGCCTCCATTTTCTTTTTTTTTTTTTTTTACCTTTAATTTCTGCAGCAACTCAAGACCTTTTAAATGACTGTAACTTCCTCTGCCTGCTCAGCTGGTCGAGTATCTGAAGATGAAGCCTGATGGTCTGGTAACTGTCCTCGGGGAGGCCTGCGTCAACGGCAAAACTGTAGAACGTAATAAAACATGTTGTACTTGTTCAGTTATAAATAGCAAAAGTATTCATATCCCTTAGATTTTTCCACATTTTGTCATAGTACAACCTCCAACTTAAATGTATTTTATTGGGATTTTTTCTGAGACAAAAAAAAAGGATCTGTGTTTTAGAATAAATGCGTCTGTTTTCAACACTTTAAGTTTAAATAGAAATACATCTGGAAGTTTTTAGGGTATTGACCCTTTGCAACTACGTCTCTTAATCATTGGAGGCGCCATGTTGGACGTAGGAAGTGAGAGAAGAGAGCGACTGAAATTGTTTTCCAATGTTGTTTTTTTCCTGTTTATTCGTGGCTTTTACTTGCTCCAGTCAAGTTAATTTGTCTGTGAACGTAACACGCCTGGTTGGGGCTCACAGACGGCGGTATTTACAAAAGTTGGAAACAGCTAGCTAAGAAACCGGCCCATTCCTCCTCCCTCCTGACGTGTTGATCAAATTACAGACTTTACCTGAATTCACAGTCACACCACATGATTTATATCGCTGTGTCATAAATAGCGTTTCCTTTTACACCGGAGCAGCATTAAAAACATACAAAAGACGAGACGCTAACCAGTTTTTTTTCACACATGCTAGGCTACATGACGGTGCGGCATTGTCTCCATGGTTACCAGACCTTAGACGCATACCTTCTTCATAAAGCGATATTTGATGTCTTTCTAATTATAAAATAAATGAACGTTTATCTTCTTACCTTGTAAAAAGTGTTCGCTGCAAGTCCGAGGGCTGCCAGTCGTTATGATCGACGGCTGACGGTGATTATTATTATTCGGCTGCTATCCATCGCCATTTTATCTTTCCTCATTAAATGTTATACAATAAAATGACAAGTTTGATTTTCTACACTCGTCTGTTTGTGCAGCTAACCAGCTGACAGTTTTTATGACAGTTTTTAAAGAGAAACCAACTAAATAGAAGAGATATTAGGTTACAGATGTCTGTTTTTAGACTAGCCTAAAGGAGCGCATTGGTTGTTTTGACGTCCGTCATAAGTGGGCGGAGTTCTGGGGAAACGTGACGTCACGTGCAAAGGGTCAATGTCTTCCGGGGATGTTTAGAGTGAAATGGAGAATTATTTTTCCTTCACACATATATAGCATTTTAAATGAAGGCATCATTTTTAGGGTTGGGCTCCTTTGACCACAATGTTTGTTTGTTTGTTTGTTTGTCTCTTGCCTGGCTTGTGTCGTTCTTTTAACAATAGTTTTTCTCTTCAGTGGTGTAAGTTTATGCATAATTTTCCTTTTAATTCACATTTATGCCATGTTTTCGTGCCAGATTATCCCGTAAAATTTAAGATACACTAGTGTTTGTGGTTGTAGTGTGACAAAATGTGGAAAAGTTCAAAAGGCATGGATATTTTTTTTTTATTTGTCTCTCTTTCAATGTTTCAGAGAAACCCAGTGTTCCTTCAGAAGTAAGTATTCACATCCATCTCTGTTACAATTCAGCACTTTTTTCAACCCATCAGATTTATCTGGATGTTTTCCTTTCAGAGGCGAGGTAGAGGTCGACTGAATCCATACACACCACCACCTGGAGGTCAGTTACTTATTTATATTGTAACGCAGAGCTTTTATTATCAAGCTGTGGAGAGCAGTTTCATCAAAACTGAATGAATCTGCTCAATTATTTTATGAACAAAATAAATTGTGTTATTAAATATTCCCATGAAATAAAATATTGCTACTGTAAATGAAAATCATATTTTCATTTAATCTTTCTGCATATCACTTTTAATACATATATATATATATAGCATTTTTGTAACAACTGAAGGTAACAGTTACTTGACTGTGCTATTGTTAAAACCCTAAGGTCTAGGGGTTCAGAGAAGTGTCCAGAGAAAGAAGTGAAATTTAAAAAGGTTTATTACAAAAAAGGTAGTTTCACAAACAAAACACAGTACAACTTAACCCAATTAACACTCAAAAGAAGACTAACAAACTAAAGAGGGTTAAGTGAACCTCCAGCAGTTAAAAATAACCAAACAAGTTAGCTTAATCTAAATTCAAAACAACCCAAAAGAAAAAGGAATACTAATGAAGCACCTCCCAAAGCCTCCAAAACACAAGCTTCTAGATTGCTTTAAAGTGAATCAAGATCAGAGTTAAAACTGCTAAGCAGATTAAAAACAGGTCAGCAGAACAAAGTATTTCAAAGCTGCCCAAAACAGCCAACATCTAGTTGCCTTTTATAGGGTGCAGGTGAGCCTCATCAGCGTCTGATTGGCTGGGTCATCATCTGCTGATCCAATGGTGTTGCTGCTCTTCTGCAGCCAATCAGCAGAGGGTGCTCCCACACCTGAATTTGCATACAACAAAAAAAGGGCTGTAACAGATATAGAGTGGCAATATATGCCAGTTTTCTTCTATTTTTTTTTTTGCTTAACTAGAACATACTCTGTTCCCAGTATATTCTTATGTGTGAAAATAAAACTAGTATTGGGACTTGAAGCTTATGTTTTTATAAACACACTGAACACATCTCATTCCTCTATCAGCTGCTGCGCTGACCTCAAAGTCAGTTAATTCTGTGCCTAACGAGCACGACCTTCTGCCCATGGATTGTGATGGATTTAACCCATATCACAACCCGAATGAGATCAAGAGATTCAACATCCAGCGGGACCAGCTGATCATGGACGAGGTGGAGCTCGGCTCTGGAAACTTTGGCTGCGTCAAGAAGGGAGTCCTCAGGACAGAATCGTGAGATTAACACTATTTATTACAAAGCCAGCGATAATATTCCACATGACTTATAACAGCTTAACAACAATATTTAACTCTGTAATCTCAGAGGCCAGGTAGACGTGGCCATCAAGGTGCTGAAGAGTGAAAATGAAAAGCTGGTGAAGGATGAGATGATGAGGGAGGCAGAGATCATGCACCAGCTGGACAACCCGTTCATCGTCCGCATGCTGGGCCTGTGCAACGCCGAGCACCTGATGCTCGTCATGGAGATGGCTGCAGCCGGTCCCCTCAACAAGTTCCTCTCCACCAGAAAGTGAGTATACAAAGGGCAGAAAATAAATAAATGTTTTTAAAATTATTTGAATGGAAACAAATCAATGCATTAACTTCCTGCAGTGTTTATAAAACAAAATGGGAAAAGAACTGCACACATTAACTTAAATGTGATTTCTGTATCTCTTTGTGTGAAATTAAATCTGATTTTAGATGCATTGCTGCTCCAACACACCTGATTCATATGAATAACTCATACCTTTTATCAAAATTAATGGCATGCAGAAGAGGTAATTTAATGATCTGATTCAGCTGGGTGGGAGCAGGGAGGCATCTAAAACCTGCAGGACAGTAAAATCTCGAGGACTGCAGTTGGAGACCACTCGATTAAAACATATATTTGTACACCAATACGAACAGAAGTCACATGTGGGATACCACAATGTTCAATCCTGGGACCGTACCATTTGATATCTAAATTCTCCCTCATGTTATAACAATAAATAAGATTAACTGAGCAGACGATACACAACTCTACATCACGATGTCACCAGGTGACTCTGAACCATCCAATCACAGATCAGATGCTTAGAACAGATCAATGTGTGGATGTGCCAAAACTTTCTCCAGCTGAACAGAAACAAAACTGAAGTTATCTTTGGACCTAAAAAGGAACGAGGCAACGCACGGCTTCAGTGTAGTGATGGACTCTGACCTGAACATTCAGAGTCACATAAAGACAGTGACAAAGTCGGCCTTCTATCACCTGAAGAACATTTCCAGGTTTAAAGAACTGATGTTGCAGTAAGATCTAGAGAAACTCATCCATGCGTTTATCTTCAGTCGCATTGATTACTGCAGCAGTCTGCCTAAAAATTCAATCAGATCCAGAATATTCTCACTAAAACCAGGAAGATAGAGCACATAACACCATTTTTAAAGTCCCTCCACTGGCTCCCTGTAGCTCAGAGAATAGACTTTAAAATGCTGTTGTTAGTTTATAAATCACTGAACGGTTTAGCACCACAATACATTAAAGATCTGCTGTTGTTCTACCAACCATCTAGACCCCTCAGGTCT
>CAEGAE010046206.1:0-40170 GCA_903067095.1 Girardinus metallicus
GTAGGTTTGTAAATAAAGTGAAACCTAATGTAAATCACTACTGTTCAGACTGGTATCAGTGTTCTTTAAGACAAGTGAAGATGTACTACTGCCCTGCTAAGGTACAAAAAGTAAACAAACATATTTAAATGTTCATACTTTGTGAAGCTTGGGAGAATGGAAATGAAATGACGGTACAGAAAAGAGCCTTGAAGCTCAAACAGAGAGGATGCAGGCAGAGAGTGTAATACAACCTGGCTCCCACTAGGGGAGCTATCGGTGCGAGTAGAGGTCCGGAATAGGTGCGTGTGGGGGCGGAAATGACGTCGCCGGAGAAGCTGGAGGAGGAAGCGGATACTGAGAAAGAAGCGGAAGCCCAGGATGTTTGGACGTCGGTGGTGGAGCTATTGACTGTTGAGTTTCTGAGGAGGAACGCTGAAATGTGGATATGTTGGTGTTGCTTGGCTGAGACTCTGGAAGTCCGTTGTGATCTGGGAGGAGCCGGACGCTCCGATAGAGACAGTGGTTTGTTATTTTGTTTGTATTCCCTTTAACTCCTTGCGGGCCGGTGTCGGAAATGCCGTCACCGGATATTTTGGAGGAGAAAACTTATGTTGTTGATTGAGCGGCTGAAAGGGATTTGTTTCTCCTGTAGAGGGCGTCGGAGGCGTGGAACTTGAGACCTGCACGAGTTGAGACGCCTGCGGTGGAGCGCTGGGATGTGGAAGTGTTGGTCTCGTTTGGCTGAATGACTCCGGAAGGCGGCGGTGGCCCGGAAGAACGAGCCTGATGTCTGACGTCTCTTAGCTTCTACGGTCACAGGACTGGGATGTTGGAGGGGAAGGATGAACCTCGGACGGATGTTGAAATAACGCTAATGAGGTGCGAGAACCGGAGCTTGAGTAGCGAAGATGAAAGAGCACACGGCGTTTGCGACTTGGACCTTGACTAATTCCTGGAAGAGGAAAATGTTCGGCAGCAGATGGAGTATTGAAGCTCATCGTCCGAATCTGAAGGAAAAGCTGGATAAGCCACGTCGCCTTCAGCGGTGAGTTGAATTTGTAGGCTTGTAATCGTAGCAAAAGTCACGGGTCTGACGTTGGACGAAACACAACAGACTGAGTTGAGTGTATGAGCAGAGTATAAATATGCCACCTGGAAAATTAGAGGTGGCCCAGCTCCTGAACCTAAATTAACACATTAACGCCATTTTGATCCAACCATCCAAAAATGGATGCAATAATTTTTCAGAATGAGCCAAACAAAATTACAACTGTAACACTAACTTTTGTCATTAATAATGAGAAAATGTGTCAAGAAATGTAGCTATCTGCCTTTTCTTTATCCTGTTTAACTTCATTTCTCCAGCCATCAATTCATTGCAAGGTCAATACTTAAAGCCGGTCCCCTCTATAAGTATCTGTAATAAATTCATTGCGAACATTAGTAGATCCACTTAAAAAAAGGTGTCAAAAAGTTCTAAAATACTGGAAATTAGAGTTTGGAAATTCATTACAGCCTGACATAAAAAAAAAGTATTTGAATCCGACCTGTTAAAGAAAAATATCTTTGAATTAAAGTATGGATGAACTGAATCTTTTAGAGAGTTCTTGTATTTACAAGTCTTCTGATCCTGAGGCTGAGCGGTGCATTTAGAGCTGTTAGTCCAACAGGACTATGAGACATGGGAAAAGGAGTCCAGGGGATGACATAGATGGGTGGTGGGGTAGCCATATGGCTGCTGACAAGAAGAAGGGGCAAAGCTGACAGAGCAGAGGGAACAGAGATGGCAGGCATGGGGGGAGAGGAGGAGGAAATCACACTGGAAGGGCAACATGCTACCCTTGTGCCAAGGCGGAAAGTAGCAGTCGCCTGTTCGTGTGTGTGTGGACGTGTGTGTCACTGACTGACAATGCTGCTGATTAGATCCAACATGGAGGCCTGCGTTCTGACAGCACTGATGCCTCAAGTTTGGACAGGGCTTGGACTATGTGAGTGACTTGAGAACCAGATAGAGAAAGACGGGGGAGAAAGAAGTAGTGTGTGCATTTCTGTGTATTATCTGTCTCTGTGAGAGTGCGTGCATGTGTGTGTGTGTGCATGTGTGGCCCAGCGTGGGTGTCAGCCAGCATCCTCTGGACGCCTAAGGAGGCTCGCTACCAGCTGGGTGAGGCAGGTGCTTCGCTGCCCCCTTATGCCCTCTGGCCCTCCCATAACTGCTGCCCCCCAGGCCTGCTCAGTCAACTGCCACTTGCTACCAGATCAATATTATCTCAGACTGAGGACAGCATGTCATTCCACCACTGAGGGGTCAGACAAACCAAGCTGTTAGGCAGCATCAGGTACAAACTGTTTTGGGACTGTGCCCCATTAATATTCAACATTCCTTCCCTGTTGGATGGGACTTTCGTTTTTCAAATTGATTTTAAATTAAATTACTTATGCATACATGGAACGGTGTCTAAAAAGCTTTAAATAAAACCATTAATAAAATTGGTAGTGTCACATTTAACACCCTAAACATTTCCTGAAAAATAAATGTAACTGAATCAATATTTTATACTTTCTTTTAAGTTGATAGTGTCTAGACATAGTGATATTTCTGTATCCCTCTGTAATGCTTAAATAAAACTTGACAGACAAATAAATTTGTTTTAGCCACCCTTCAAAGTGGGAAATATAAGAAAGCATCTTGGGACCAGTAAGCAGGGTACAGGGGCTCTGGTATGACTTGGGCAAACAAATAGTAGGCCAATGCCAGAGTCTATTTCAGATAGTGTATATTGTGTTTTTCTTCTGGTGAAAATTTTGAGAAGCTGTGCAGGAGGTTTACAGAAGACGTTCAGACAGGTTAAAAACACACAAAAACAGCAGTACCGTCATTGCAAAAGCCCACCGTCTTCAATCAGCCTGTTTCCGCCCATAAGAAGACAAAACAAGAAAAAAAGAAATTACTTCTAGCTCATGTAAAATCTTATCAAAGTATGAAAAAATAGTCAACATTGAGAAGAAAAAAAAACCTGTTACCAAAAATACAACATCATACTAATAGAAAACACTCAATACGTACTGATGACATCATTACGCCATCATGTGACTCCCCATCAAGTGACGTGACTCCCACCTGGCGCACCCCAGTCAGCGTTTGAAAATTTGAATCGGGAAAATGTTTGACACTGACAGTTACAAACTAGGATGGATATGATAACTGAGACAGAAACACCGCTTGTGTACTTACGATGAACTGCGCCAGTTTGAGCTGAAGCCAAAAGGTTAGTTGTCGGTTGTACGTATGTTTGTGCGCGAATGTTCTTGTATGTCTATACGGACTTTATGGCTACATCCCAGTTCGTGACGGCTCCTCCGTCACACAGGACAACCAGGGAGTTATAAAAAGACTCCAGAAATAAATGTAATAATTGTTGCTCGTCGCATTTTTAAAAAAAGAACGACAGATGTGTCTGGATGCTTACTAAATGTATCACTAAGCTGGTCACACTTTTAACTGAATGGGGAAACAACTAAAGAAACAATTCCTATCTTGCTTTAAAATTGATGTACAAAGAGTCTAAACTGTCAAACCAGACCCAAGTCCTTTCAGGTGCACTCCTTAAATTGTACATGTATCAAAGCGTCTTTATTCTGAACTGTTGTGTTGCATTTCATCTCATATTTACTTTATTGTGTGCGATAGGCTCAACATTTGATGGTGGCTGCATAAAAATAAAATTGTGAACAGCCAATTTGGAAAAGAACCACAAGATGGACATCATTATGTATCAAGCTAAAGTTTCTCACCTTCATTCACGGGCTTCACTGGATGAATCACATTCTGACCTGAACGGGACGGTGCTTTGTAAGAAAGACTACACTTTGTGGCATTTTGATATTTCAAGACTTTGCATACTCCTTTTTTAAAACTCAAATGTTAAAGCTATAGAGTCAGCATCTCTTTCCAGGTAGAATTTCCCTGCATAAATCCAAATTGGATGGTCTTTATTGGAATATTCTCACATATAGTAAATTAACTGAACTTATATAGGGCTTTTCCAGTCATACTAACCACTCAAAGCGCTTCACACTTTCACAAATTCACGCACTCACATTTAAACACCAATAAGTGCCTTGCCATGGGAACATTAACATGTAACAGAAGCATGCCAGAGTCAAATCTAGAACCTTGCAAAACAACTACTATGCTCTCTGAGTCACAGTCACCCCCATGTTGTCATAGTCATATGTATTCTGTGTTTTCTTAACCTTCCTCGTTGTCCAAAAACATCCCGTAGAAATGTTAACTTAAATTTGTCAGTTTTCACTGTTGCCCCCGGTCTGTGTTGGCCACTTTTAAGGTTGTGTTCTTCTGCATCTCTCCCCAAACTTCAACCTCCGGCTTCCATATCTAAACCATTTTTGAGACCTTGTTCCTGGTGAGATGCTCTCTCATTTTTGTTTTAAATGAAAATTCTATAACTGGGACAGTCTGGCCTGTTATCAGTCTATTACAGGTGTGGGAACTGACAAGAATTAGTTTTATTAACAGCAGCAATCGCATAATTGACTCATGAGCTGAATATGCATTCTTCACTATAATTACTATACCATCTCTTTGAAGAAAACCTTGGCTGCAGAGAAGCTTTCTGCTGACGAACCGAATACTGAATGTGCACACCAACTGTTTTTTTTTTTGTTTGTTTTGTTTTTCTGCAGCATTCCCAGGGCTGAGACTGTTTTCATTCCTGCTCAAGTAGTGGCACAAAAGTGATAAGTAGGTAATGACTTTTAATTAGCCATGTCCCACAAACATATTAACAATAATCAACAACGTTCCATAATGTTTCTTAACATCTGTGCGAGGCTGAGCGTTTTCATCAGTGAGGGTTGAATGATGGCCCCGTTGTAATGCAGCGTCGAACTCTTAATTGTTGCTTTGTACCTTTTCACGTGCGGGTTCACTTTAGAGGCGCCTAAATCAAAACAGGGATTCTCAATTATGCAACGTCCCATTTACATATGCTAATCAGGATCATATTAATTATCTTGAAATTGGGTAATTAGTCAATCTCATTTAAGGGATTGTTCATTACACTAAATGCACAAGAAAGTTACCCCCCCCAACATCCCTTTATCCATTTCTGGCTGTGCGTATGTGCATGCGTGGAAGAGAGAACTGGGCTGCCTGCCACATCTGAATCAAGCCCCGGTGGTGTATTTAATAATTTAAGCATCCCAGCTCATATAAGAGATGCACCCACAGCTTTCATCGTTACCAAGCATATGGTTCCATAATGAGCCGGCTTGCTTGTAAAATAGTAATGCCAGTGTAGAGCTGAGCAGAAGAGACAACAGCCAGGCTTTTTCTCTGTTTTTAGCCATTCAGGCTGGCTATGCTGCCAGCGGTGGCCAGTGCAGTATACAAGCTTGTTTGGATTCCTCTGTTACGAAGATGACTCTGGGAAGGCCAATTTGCGCTAACCATGAAAGGAAATGGAGAAAAGCACAAGCAGAGAGACAGAAAGAAGACGTACAGTAATGGCATCAACAGAGGCAGCTGAACGCATCTTTCTCTTCCCAAAACAAACAGTTTACCTCGGCAGAGACGAGATTTAAACGGGCACACAGCTGTGAGCTGAATACACAGCTAAGGTAAACATGTTATCACACTGACTGTCTGATCTTTTATATGGCAGATAAATATACTTGCTGAAATTACATAATCCTTCTTTTATTCCAAATGATATGAGTCAAATTGAGCTGTGTTAAAAGGGGAAGAAAAAACAAAAGCATTTTGGCTCTGATATGTAATACAGTTGCTGAAGTTCCTTAGCTTTGTGCCCAAAAAACGCAGCAGGATTCTGGATCCTGTTGGAGGCCTGGAAGAACTCACTTCCTTGTGGAGGCCCTGAGGCATTTTGGGACATGGGGTCCTCTTTTTGATGTCTTCACTGCCTCCTTTTATTCTAATCTGTGACACAGCTTGGTGTAGATCATACGTATGTGTGCTTGCTTTCAGAAGCGTGCATTCATATGCAAGTGTTTATGTGTGACACGTTGCAGTGGGGGGACAAATCATCTTCTGAAGACTTAAGAGAAGATAATGAATCTTGCTCTGCCCTTCAACTGCACTTGAATAGGAATTACCTCTGTGGCTGATGGGGATAAAGGGAGGAGTTTTCATTTAGTGATGCATGCAAATGACACTTGGGATGAAAGGTCAAAAGTTTACATGTAGACCTTCAATTCTCTTATTCATTCAGATTAGAGGTGTTGGATTTAAGGAGAGTAGGAAATACCTTTGACACCCCCCTTTTTTTTTGGTGAAGAGCTGTAAAAAGCATAAAAATGAATGCATGCTGTGTTTATTAAACCCATTCTATAAATATTAGATTTTTTGTTGTTGTTTTCAGTTGGACAAGCAAAAAATCGTCCAGTGGGGATATTTAAATATAATTATTAATAGCATATGAATCCAATCAAAAATGTTCTGGCTTAGGGTTTATCTTTGTAAATCTCTGATCCACCCATGCCATTTTTAGGCCAATTTGCTTGCCCTTAAAAGAAATATACAGGTGACCCGCTTTCTAGATAAAAAGGTATGGGTTGGGGTCAGTCACCGTTGTAACTTAATACATGTTTAGAAGTCTGTCTGTTCCAGCATGACAGAAAATATACAAATATAGTAAAAGTTATTTGTAAATTTGCAATTTTTACAACTATAGAGGAGAATGTCACTATGACTGGGTTAAAGATAAAATCATCCAATTTCTCTGCTTTTAACACAATCTAAATTTTAGACAGTTATTGATGCCCCTAACAATCCATTTAAAGTAAATGTATCTTAAGGAATTTTTTAGGCGTATGCTTTCTGACAATTTTCAGGGACTTCTAATTACTAATAGTTGATTTTCTGTCTCTCTGCAACATATTGTAAGTACGGCATGGCTATTATTCATCACCGATTAAATGTGGAGTTTTAGGTTGGAGTTTTTGAGGATGAGCGTATCCTACTGCAATAAAATATTGATTTATTTTTCATTCATGTTAGCCCCATTTGGTGAATCAAATGGGAAGATGTAATCAGTAAATACATATGAAAAGAGATGGTCTGTCTTGCTTCTCAAACTTTTATTTAACCTCCTTTAGTAGATGCTCTTAGTTACAATGCAGGGACATTAGAGCAGGCTGAGTATCAGAGGAACACTCAGCTCTGTGCCCCTCTTGTTTTGTCAAGGCATCCCTCTGATCAGCCCGAGTGCTCTTCTGCTCATCCCAAACGTCCCTGTGCTCGGCTCGAGTGCCACTTTGGTGTCACCCCTCAGGGCGAGCTGCACAGAAGAGGTGCCCTTTGGCATCTTACCCTTCCTCAACCCTGCTGAAGAGTTGTGAAACGAACGGCGCCGCTGCTGGTGACACAGAGGCACTTATGGCTGCAGCTGATTAAAGAAAAAACAGACCAACTGACATATTTTGCCTCGCTAAAATCAAAAATGCCAGGAGCAGTGCACCAGGTTGCTTCTGAAAACAGGAGAGGAGCCAACACTTTCATGGTTGATTGCGTTTATCCTCCCCACTAGGGGGAGCTGTGGTATATCCTTAGAGCTAGTTGTATAGCAGCACATGAAAAAAGCTTGAAACAAAACATGTATTGTGAGCTACAATGTGAGATGTAGTTCAAGAATCTTAAAGATGTGTTTATATTATTTTTCTTTAAAGTAACAACACTGGTTGAAACTATTAAACAGATTTGTGTGTTTGACGCTTTGTGGAAGTGTGGATGTGATCACAGGGCAGTGTTTAGCTCCTGATATGTGGGTTTAACAATAGAAAGAGAACTCCAACATAACATTTGTCAGCGGCAGTCTGTCACTCGCCTGATTGACTTCATGGGGGGAAAAATGGTTCGACTTCACCAGGGCGTCGCTTGAGTGGCTCTGATCTCCGTTTTTCCACCACTCCAGTTATTTTTCCTTTTTTCTTCCCTTCCCCGCCCTTCTCCATCTCTTTCTCCCACGTCTCTCCTGTCCCTCACATTTCATTGGATTCAGATCTCGCCAATGCTCCAACCTTTCATTATGACAAGACAAAGCTTTAATCTCTCACGAGCCATTTCCCCTTGCGACAGGCGAAAGGAGCCCACGCACACATACACACGCACACACAGGAGTAGCAGCGTATGTCTGACTCAGGTATGTCCAAGAATGATTTGAGGTAAAGTGACACAGAGTGATAAAAGAAGAAATAGAGAAGATGAAGCAGTAAAGAGAGGTGTGATGATACAGTGCAAAAACGCCTTCTGTTTTGGTGATAAAAATAATTTTTGAGCATTTAAAATTATTATTTTTTTTTTCCACTAATAGTAATCTCTGAAATGTTAGTTTCACAAAGGTAAAAGTTTAAATTTGTGGACTAAAACCTGCACTGAATCGGACCAGAACCGAGCTGGGGGAGTTCAAAGTTTTAATCCAACAATACTCAGACAGTTGCTCCACCAAGCTATCCATCCTGCTGACTGGCTGAAATAATGACTTCTGGAAGTTGAGTAGTTGGGGCTGTTTTCTGCATAAACAAATGCGGCCATGAAATTATCACCAATAACACAATAGTTTTGTATGCAGAGGGGGCCAAAGGTTGTGGCAAGAAGGGGTAGATGAGGCTAACAAAAATTTGCACAAAAATCCCCCCACGCAACGAGAGGACACACAATGAGAGTCAATTTCCACATGACGACCCAAGCATGCAGGTCCAATTAGTGTCAGGAAAAATATAATATTTTAGAGTAAGCATGACAGATATGACTCTAAAATATGTTCAACTTTGTACAAGACTAAAACAAATGTATCTTATCTGCATGGTGCAGTGCTGGAGGTGTCGGTGTCAGCTGACTTTTCAAAGATCATAACTTTATTAATTTTAATATTGCATCACATTTACCTCTAAGTAAGAGTGTGATTTAATTTTGACAACAGGAAAATGAGACAAAGTGGTCAACTGTATAAATGCCAAAAAATGAAGAAAGATAAGCTTGCTACATAGATTCTTTTGCACGTACTTGAATTTAATTTCACTGCTATATGCTGCTATATGCTTGCAGTCATATTTCTAATTGTTTTCTTCAACATATTTTTGTCCTTAGCATACGTCTTTTAAAAGACACAACGTCCTCGAAGATGTTTGAGCTGGTTGAGTTCAAAAGAAGCCGTATCAGTCGCTGCGTAATGATGACACATGCATGTACATCGGGAACATCAAATGAGGTGCTGTCATGCTAACACAGAGCCATCCTGTCCCCAGCCTGCCCTGTCCCTTATTTAGCATAGCAGTCTTAAGAGCCACACTTCATAGGGACTTCATAATCACGACCCCTGCTGAGATGACAGCCTGATTGGATATCTGAGGGAGGCACTCGCATGCATTTGCATACTAATTGACAAATATGCGCCCCCCCCTTCCTCTTCCCCTGCTAATTCGCGTATACATCCTTATTCCTTTGTCTCTTTCTCCACCTCTCAGTAAGTTAACGTCACTTGTCTGAGATGCACAATGAGACCATTTGTGTTTGTTGACAAATTCAGTCTGGAATGATTATTTGAATGTGTTGTATATATGGAGCCTTGCAAAAGTATCCATTCCTCATGAGCTTTTTCTAACGTTGCTTTGTTAGAGGCACAACGTCCTCGAAGATGACGTTGTGCCTTAAAAAAAACCTTAATGTCTTTTATTTGGATTTTAGGTGACAGACCTACTCAAAGTACTGCATATTTGTGGAGAAGAAGAAAATGTGTAAATAAATTTCATTATTTTTTACAAATAAAAGATCTTAATGGGGGTTTCATTCAATTCATTTTTGATATACCTCAGTAAAATCCAGTGCAAATTGTCTTCAGAATTTCCCATAATTTGCAATCAGAGCTTCTGTGTGTAATTTAATTTCATATTGATACAGCTGGGCAAGTCACAGGGGAATTTTGGAAAACACTAATTCTCCAGGGACTTTATGCTATATTTCTGTTTTTCAAATGTAATTTTTTTTTGTTGCATATCTGTAGCTGCGTTGTTTATTATTAAATAAAATTTGCCTTGGATAATGTTTTATTCCTTTAAGTCTTCTGTATACATTTTAAACAAATAAAGCATTTTTATTGTTGTTTATTTATTTTAAGGGAAGATGTACATTGCAAAATTTGCCAGAATTTGTCATGAAGGTGAATTTACATCTGTAGTCCCTAAATCATCAACTTGCATCAAAAATGTCGTTTTACACACTGCCATTCTATGTATTTTATTGTGTGAAACTGTTCATGAGGGTGTTAAAAAGTTCAAAAGTATTTTTATGGCATGTTTTTAAATGATATTGTTTTTTTTTGTTTCCAAGGGGGGAGTGAAAAATGAAGCACCTTCAAATGGTTGATGAGCATGCATCACCAGTACAGCCACGGACCGTGCTGGATGACATCACCAAGTTTAAAGAAGGGTAACGGTATAATGATCAAGGCAACTGCAACCGTATGGCACTGCCATCCATTTAAAGCGTTTGATGTTAACTGTGCGGGAGTCTACATATTGCTCTGTTATAGTGCTGTAAAAACTATAACTACATATCACGCTGAACACACAATCACCATTGTAAATCATGGTGGCAGTATCATGATGTGAGGACGCTGTTCCTCTGCAAAGTATTAACTTCAGGCGGCGGACTACAAATCTACACCCACCTTTTTCAGATTTGTATTTGCAGAAAACGTTGAAAACCACTTATCCTTCGGTTATTCACTACTTATGTTATAGACCTTAGTGTTGGTCTCCATCCATCCATTTTCTGTACACCCTTGTCCCTAGTGGGGTTGGGAGGGTTGGTGGTGCTTATCTCCAGCTAATGTTCCGGGTGATAGGTCGCCAGTCTGTCGCAGGGCAAAAAGAGACAGACACGACAAAAAACAACCATGCACACTCACACCTAGGGAGAATTTGGAGAGGCCAATTAACCTGATAGTCATATTTTTGGACTGTTGGAGGAAGCTGAAGTACCCAGAGACAACCCACGCATGCAGAGGGAGAACATGCAAACTCCATGCAGAAAGACCTCAGGCCAGGAATCAAACCCAGAACCTTCTTGCTGCAAGGCAACAGCTCTACCAACTGCACCACTGTGCAGCCTTAGTGTTGGTCTCTGACATAAAATACAATGTTTGGGTCAGAACAGCATTAATATGTTAATGCTGTTCTTATACCACCAAGGCAGTCACATCTTTGACTCTGCAGATGCCTTTGTCCATCACATGCATTATAACTCACTTCCTTCTCTGTCCCACCTCTCCCAGCGCAGGCATTTTTCAGTTTTCATCGATATGCTGTGTTCATTCAATGAGTATATCCACTCAGCATCAAACAACACAACTGTTTATGTGAATGCCAGCACTATGCTCAAGCAACTCTCGGCGCCAGAAGAGCAGCGTGAAGCGGTGTTTTAGGGCTCCTTGCCAATATCTTTAGTTTTATTATGTTACAAGGCAGCAAAATGGTGCGGACGCAAAGTGAAAGAGAGCATCAGAGCGAAACTTAGGGGAGAATTAATTATTTTTAACCAGAGGCAGTGGGATAAAAAAAAAAGGCCACAGACTTAATAACTTAATTTAGATGTTTAATTAGTTGAGCACATATCTCTTTGGCGTCTGCCCTAAGTCATTTTCCCCCAGACCTGTCTTTCTGCCTCTTTGAGTCTCTGTCTCTCTTTTCCTTTATCTCATTTCTCTTCTCTGACCACATAAATAATTCCCAACGCCCCTTTGAGCATGCACAGAGCAATAGAGATGAAATATGTATAGATACACAGCGTGGTGCTTTTGAAAAGAACTGTTTCAAAGATACTGGAGTCTGCTGAAATCTTCATGAGTGCTTTTCTCCCATTCCCCCCACCCCCCTTCCAGACAGAATAGATTCTTTGCAAGGCTGCATCAGCTTGGCACTCTTGATAAATAACCCCACAGATTCAGACGAGAGTGTGTACCTCAAGATTCAAATGAATCCACAGCTATGAGCAGGAATAAATACACCTAAAGCCCAACCTGCATATGTGTATACTGATAGCATAGAAAACATGTCATAGTGCCTGTATGTGGATAAGAAGAATGTGTGCAAAAATGTCAACAAATGTCAGACCGATCCTTTCATGTTTTCATCCAAACAAACATGCAGAAAGAAACTATAAAAATGGCTCTATTGTGGTGGAACAAATTCAAACACATGAAGGTAGACTTAAAATAACATTACGATCATCTACGTGCTTTTAAGAGGATAACCATTGATATAAATGTTTCAATTGCCACTATGTTCAGCAATAAAATCACAGTGTAACAGTGTAATTTATCGAGGCTTTCTGTTGTAATATGTCATCAGTTGTTGAGGCATTGTTGCACATCTCCTATAGCTCCATTATCTGGTTAAAATGTGCTAGTAATAATTTAATATGGTGTCACCTTGCCTTGAAAGTTGATCTTTGTGGAGTCCAAGTAAGATTCCAACTAATTTTTGTGTAGGGTGTTCAACTAATTTTCTTGAATTGTGTTCAAATCCATTTTAGTCGAAGCTGACAGTTTCTCCCTCACGAACAATTACTGTGTCAATACTCTCAGGTTAAGTATCTGTTTATCATCTTTGACAGCACACCATCATTCCACTCTCACATCAATTTCATTTGGTCTACTTATATCATCTGTAGAGTGATTGATGGAGGGAGTATTTATCATCTTTGTCCATTTCTCAAACCACAAAGTGCTGCCCTTCTTGTACATGGGTTGGTCACATCCCACCTTAATTTTTGCAATTCCTGTCTTTCAGGTTTTCCTCAGAATCCAAAGCTCAAGCTTCAGTTAGTGCAGACCTAAGTTGTTGTCATCTACAACAACGTCTTATCCAGGTTGCAGCAGCTGCACTGGGTTTTGGTTAAGCATTGCATCAAAAACCTTCCCACCTTCGAAGCCATCCCCCGCTTTGGCCTTTAATTGATCAGTGAGCTGTTGCGGTTCTTAATGTGGGTTTGTCAAACTTCCTGTGTTGGGAGGAAAACACAGATGACTTCCTGAGTGTTAATGGTTTCACTTCAGATCACACAATCTTTGAAAAAAAAAAAAAAAAGGTATTTGAACTTTCTGCTGCAAAGTGTAGAGATGAAATTGTCAAGCTCTGTCACTGTGGAGTGACATATTTCTTGCTCCTTTGAACTTTCCAAAATTAAATGCCAGCTGTAAGATTTAAAATCTTACAAACCATAAGTGTTCTTGGTTCCAGTTTTTGTATTTGTTTGTTTGGACAAACAAGTCCACCTACATCATCAACTCTTGTACCACAGCAAAGCACCATACCTGAAACCCATCCCTTTTTCCTTTCAAGACCCTGAGGAGTGATACGGATTATTTTGAACCTTCGTTTCCATTCCTTTGCAGGCATTTATTTATTTATTTTTTTCATGTTATTGCAGAATGAGTCGTGATGTGTTTTTAAACAGGATACTTAATAATAGAAGAGATGCTGCAGAAGCATTGTACAGCAGCACTGCCACAAAGTGTAAAGTCCTTGAACCTTAGAAGAAAAGAGAAGCAGAGTGATGTTTTTGCACCATAAAATTGTTTGGAAAACATCCCCATTTTTTATTATAAAAATACAAAACCACTGCAATTTCAAAAATTGCTGTGTGAAGAGAGCGCTCTTAAGGATGTGGAAGGATTGTGAGAGCTTTCGGTCGTTGCTGTTTAACGTGTGTGCTGAATGCTAAAACACTTCCTGGGTCAATGGGAGGGAGGAGGACTTGGTGATATCATGTTGAATTTTAATGGTGCCCTCTGACATGGCTGCAGGTAATGCTGCAGTGGGCAACATCCATGTAGACTACTAAGAAGCAACATGGACAGAGTGTGTGTAGGTGCGTGTGCTTGTGTGTGTGTTTCTACTGAGGTGTGAGTTTGTATTTTTTTTTTTATGTCCAGCTTGAGCTTGAGTTATTGTCTTCGCTTCTCACACCTTTCAGAATGCACTGATAAACTGCACAGAGCACACAATACACACATCCTTACACTTTCTGCAATTGTTTTGGTGCATGAAAGATATAAACAAGACTCCAGGAGGATATTTCCAAGAAAAACGCCAGCTGACTGAACACCATGGACAACACAGCTGTTCCTGAAGTGTTTCCAATATGTCTTCTTTTATTGGATTTTGTCACAGATAGTTATAATCTAATGCGGTTGAGGTTCTCCTATGAACCTCAACTGCAGTCTGGCCAAGCCCCTTTTTCTATGTCCTATAGTGGAGCTTCATATTGTGGGTTTTCTAATGTCAAAAAGCAGAATAAAGATAAAAAAAAATCTCTCAAAATATGAGTTTCTCATTTGGAATTTAAATACTGCAATAAAAGAGTCAAATGCTTTGGTTCATTTAGCTTATCTGGTGTTTTAAAACTTGGTAACACTGTCACAAAACTATATAAAGAACTGCATTCCTACAATACAAAATTTAGAACAAGGACATCTTTTTGCCCACAGAAATAATTGAAAATAAAAGAAATAACTCGGTCCACTGGTGTGTCCTCAAAGAAACTGTGTTCATTATGTCTAGATATAAATCAGACTTTACAATATAGGCCTTACAATGATAAAATTTAAGCACCCTGATATGACTACCGTGGTTTTATTAAGCCCTGCCATGAAACTGAGGATATATCCTGTTCTTAATGACATTTACTGCAGTAATACAAGATGCACTAAAGGGAGAAGTTTAAAAAAAAAAAAAAATCTAAGTTTTCAGACTGTACTTCTGACTCTTCTCTCATTTCTCCCTGAAGACAAAATCTCTCTTCACTCTCCAGTTTTCTATCGTCACTTCACTTGCCTAACTGCACATAAACTTGAATTGATCTCAGAAGCCCTCTCCACAAGTCTGCACATATATGTGAGTGTGTCCTTTAATGTTCAACCATATCCTGCAGTTCTTGAGGGCGTGCACGAGTCTCCACTCTGAATTAGAAATTTGCAGGCTCAACCTGATATTGTTCCTACTCCCTGGATCTCAGGGGCTCTGAGAAGAAGAATGTGGTGGGGGTGGAGGGCAGGGCGGAGGGTTTTTGCATAGCTGATGTTGTACTCTAACTCATACGGGCCTCCACTGGGATTTCCTTTGACAGTATCAATCCTTTGAACTTGCTGTGACACTGAGCATCAGGTCACTGGTGTACAGCCTCCACACAAAGAAGAGTCATACTAATTGGCCCATGTGCACCTGAGAGACAGTTGAGACATCAAAGTGCTTCACAGTCTCATCGACAACAGCTTTGATGGGGTGACTTTGAGACCATAGGTTTGTAGTGGGTACATTAAAAGAAAAACTACAGAACGTGTTTGTTATTGGCAGGGTGGAAGTACTCGGGTATGTTGATGAAAGCATTGAAACAACCTAATTTCTAATTGAAAGTACAAAGATACAATCATAACATAGTTTTTCTGTGCCATTTTCTAAAAGGTAATCTTTGGATCTGTACTATAGCTGGAAAGAGTACTAATCCCAATCTCAAAAAATAATATTGATTGTGCAGATCTACTTGAGTACGAATAGAAATAAGTAATTTCTAATATACTTTGAATGAAAGGCACGTTAACAAAGGTTAAGGGGTTCTCTTATGTGCAACGTACAAAGGACAGAAGATTTTAATTAATATTCACACTAATATTGACATCTGCTATGATTTATGAAATATTCAGCTTTTTGTGATCATATTGGGCCCCACTGAAATGAAAGGAGCTTCCCATAATTTCTGAAAATTCTGCTAAAAACTTTGTGCTTTTCCCAGGCTGACTACTTCCACATATGTTTTGTTAGTAATGCCATTCAAACTTTAAAATATACTCATACTGTTCAACTACTTCACTTTATTTCAGCTTTTTAATATCTTTTGCAGGTTTCATAAAATCCTTCTTCAAGTTTTTACTCACATTATGCTTAGTCTTTGGAAAAGTAAAACACTGAATGAATTCTTTATCATATCAATTTCTAAAGGCAAATAGAGAAGCATTTTTATTTTTGCAGATTTTGATTATAGTTGAGTCAGATTTCTTACTGTATACCGTACTGTGAGTAGTTTTCACTTCTGCTGGAAGGTAAATTTTTAGTTAAAATATAAATATACAGGGACCAATTGCTAATATATATATATGTGTGTGTGTGTTTATATAGGCCTCTGAGTCTTATACTGCCTTCCAGACTTATGGCTGTGCGCTGTGCCTTTGTCTGACCCTTCATTTTCTATAAACCAGACAGGTGGCAACTTCTGTGTAGCTGGAGGGTGCTGTCAGGCCCATACAGTCCAGCAGCTGACTAGACAGAAAAGGACAGAGGGAAGGGACGAAGGGGAAAACAAAATCTTGGAAATATGAAAGAAAATAGATGAGGGTTAACCAGACAACCCTGAGTCTGAGTCTGAGCACTCAGATCTAACCACTGTTGTAGTCTCAACAGGAGTCTCCGTCCCCCCTTTTAACTTCAATAGGCGTGGCAAAGCGATTGGTTTCGCCACCAGTATAATGGCCAGCCATGAATGCTGAGTGTGACTGCGGGGGACCATTAGACCCACAATGGTCGACAAGACACTAAGCACTCCCCATAGGTCGTAGGGGCCCTTTCATGCCTGTCCTGGGGTTGCAATGGCCACTGGGAGCTGGTGGCCAGCTGGGTCTTTGGCCCTCATACAGTCTAATGCCATCAGCACTCTTTGGCTTCTTTAAGTTGTCAGCCATATGGACACATATGGTTGGAAGGTCTATGGTACTCATGTATGTATACAGATCAACATACACAGTGGCAGAAACTGGTTTTGCTATTAACCAGAACAAAGCTATTAAATAAAAAATCTACCATAAATATTAATACATCAGGATTTTTGCATGTTACAAACTTCAATGCATCTTATTTCTTTATGTGATGAACACATTTTTACAAAAGAAAATGTTCCTATTTGAAGGGTGCTTATGTACCCTTAAACTAATTTCCTTCTACAACACCCTTCAAATATCTGAGATTCTGGCATAGCACACAATTCACTGCACACAACATGCCTTCCTATTCTACGGTCTGAGAAAAAAGACCCTTTTCCTTCACCGGTTATGGATAAAAGCAATAGAAAACTTTTTCAGACGACAACTGACTTACTGTTTTTAATCTGACTCTCATTCACCCCTCCTTCATTTCTATTGCACCCATGTACACCTGCCTATACTCACCACATCAAAAATCACCTCTGATGTGGTGAGTATAGGCAGGTCTCTCATAAAAAAGTAATAACATACAATAAAGAAAATATATTAAGTTAAAGAGGTGGCCATAATCTTGCAAGGCACACTACTTAGTTATAATGCAAAAGAATTGTATTTCCCAAAACTACTAGATGTTTCTCTCAATCAAAAATTGGTCCATAAATTGTATTGGTCTATAGAGGATAATCGCAACTGGTGCAATTGCAACTTCATTCAAACCATTCCACAAACATGCAGGGACTGAAGTATTTTGCTTTGTTTCAGGTCCTAAACAGCTTGTAGACAGAAAACCTTTTTCCCCCTCAACAACCTATATGAAAGGCAGGAGTAAGAAAAGGCTTTTCTCTTTGTGCTGGGTGGTGGCAATTTCACAGAGTCTTTTCAGAGCAGAGGATGGGCAAAAGAAAAGAAAACTTTTACTAATTGACTCAGCAGCAGAGATTTTGCGCCCATTTCAAGAAATCCACAGTGAAAAGCCCATTAAGGGGCATTTTGTCAATTACTTGTGCTCACTGCTATATGCCATGGCTCTTTTTAGAGAAACTCATTTGTGTCCTATTTATTCCCCTCGCTGGCAAGCATTCCTGGCATCGCATACAATGACAAATTAAAGCCTTAGTTTCATGGCAATGACATGGAAGGTCCCAAGCTTTATTGCAGCATTTGAAAAAACGCCAAAGAAGCCAATAGCTGATAGCTCTTATTTGCTCCACTGGCTTAGTTTTGTTTCCTTTCATTAAAACATCTAATGAACTGTAAATGTGGTCAACGTTTTCTTTGCATTATTCACTCCAACTCACAAATGATGAGCTAAAAGAAAACTGATGAAACTATGAAATCAGGGGAAGCACTATGGAGCCAAATAGCTAATGGCAGTGCTCAATAAGTTAGTTTCTTATTTCAAGTTTGACTCCAAACATGACTTACAAGATAAATACTTAAGTAAAAAGGTGAATCAAAATATAGCTCAAAATATAGGAGAAATAGAAGGGCTAGTAATGTATCTTTCATCCAGGTGAGAGTGAACCAAACTCTGTCACCATCAAACCTAAACCTGAATAGAGCTGCTCTCATCTGGTTCCAAACTTTGATTATCTATTTCCGGGAGAAACAGCTGGACATGATGCATTATGAAAACACACTCTTTTTCAGTTAAGATCAATCAATTACCTAAAGATGTAAGTCAGAAGTGAACCTAACCTAAACCAAGGTCAGCTTAATTGAAATATTAGCTGATTTGGCGTCTTAAGAGCAGCTTAACGGTAGTCATACTCATGATTCAGTTGATTGTATGTCTTCTGTTCTCTTCAAGTCTGATTAGAATTAATATACCCTGACTTTCTTTAAAAAAAATAATACTAATAATGAATGTTAACACTAAAGTATCAGTGTCGTATATCGATCTGAATTTACCGTACAAGTACATTTCATGTCGGATGTAGAGGGATTAGTGAGTGGTAAGGAACAGTACACTTTACACAATGGTGCTACTTATAAAATGTAATGAGTGCATTTGTTTGAATTGTACAATTTAAATGCAACTTAAAGAAAATCAATTTAGTTGAGGTTGTCAAAAAGCTCTTAATAAGGTAGCGTTGATAATATATCTTGACTTTTCCTTAGTACTGAGAAGAATTATTTAATACCACTAGTCTTTGAATAAGATATTTTTCAATACCTAGCTTATTATTTTTCTAATGCCCACTACATTGTAAAATCCATTTTAAAAAAACCATACGAATTTCCTCGACCTATTCCACTCAGCTACGACATCATTTTCCCTCCGTAAGGTCTTGAACACACAAAATGGCTTCTTGGTGCAGCATATTTTTAACGAGAGCTTAAATAGAATTGCATTAGCGGTGGCGTTTGATAAAAGAATAAAACCCAAGGATCAGATGGAGCGGAAGGTTCCTGCTGCATTTTTCAGAGAAAGCGCAGGCAGACAGAAGTATCTGACAGAGGTCAGCCTGATGTCGAGGTACATCAATTTTATGAACCCTAGGCGCACTCGCGAGCCTGCTGCCACTCATGTGTTAAATGGGTCTTGTAGACGGAAGAAAATGCCTTTGTGCTGAAATAAATGGTGGGGAGAGAATGGGGTTAAGATGAGTCCTTTGAGGTGCATCAACCTACATCTGTTCACGCTCACTTCTCTCTGTGTCCTCTTAGAAGATACACATTATACTGTTGATGTGAAAACAGCCGTCTCTGAGGAAAGCTCTATGTATTATGGCTCTGTAAATTGATTTATTTATAGTTGCTTTAAAAAGACACAACTTCCATGTCCTCCTTCTGTCTTTTAAAATGATCTTAAGATTTCAGTGACAGTGACACTTGGAACCATCCTCAAAACTAAGCATTTATTGAAGAAGTGGAGATTCTTTTTGTACGTGCATCTGTAAAAAAAAAAAAAAAATCATTCTTCTGTCATAGGCCTTCAGAGAGGAGAATGTGTTTATTTTCTTTCTATTAAAGTCAATCGTGAAGTAGATTGACCCGAGAGCAGGCTGTTGTGACAGATGTTTGGCTCAGTTAAGCGGTGGCTGTCATAACACACAAAGAGACATACAGTATAGACTCATATGTATTTCAAAATGTGCTTTCAAGGGCGCAGACACAACACAAAAGATCACGCACAAAAAGGCCACACAGCAGTCTGAACAAACCCCCTAATTTACTCTTTTCTCCACCCCACACAAACACAGCACACTCCCACACACATCAGGGAGAAATTACTTTGAACCTTGTGTCAGGCAGCGTGAATGCAGCTGGGAGCCATGGGGTCACAAAGCTCTTTGAGAGGTGAGATGAGGTCCAGCATTTCAACTGTACACTGTCTTTTTGGTCTCTGATGTGTGGTGCTGGGTGGGATGTGTGTATCAGTTATATTAGGTCTGGCTATAAAGCTCTCTTTGTTACTGTCACTGCTGAAGGCTTCGATTCAGTCCACATCCACTATCGAATGGCAGGGCCAGTGCTTTCTTTGCAGTTGTTGATGAACTTCCAGTCCATTTTGAAGAATTTTGGAGCCTCTTTCAGATTTGTTTCTAGTATTGTCCAGTATTTAGCTCCGTCCATCTGTCATCAATGCTAAAAAGTGATGCCACAGCTTGATAATGCCACAACCGTATTTTGCAGCATCAGTCTTCACCCATACACAAATTAAAATTTGGCTTTCATCTGAACATTTGCAGTAGTTTTTTTATTTTATTTGTTTGTTCTAATTTCATGACAACAAAACAAGGAACAATGGAAAAAAAAATAAAACAGGCACACTTATCTTGCCTTTTTCTAAGTTTTGAAAACAGATGTTTGCATGTGCTTCTGGGTCTGGATCAAGAAGGCAGATCTTCTCTTCAAATAGTGCTACCAATCAAACAGTGTGGCTGACATATGCCAACATTTAAGCAAGGTAAAGAGTTAATTAGTAATAATACTGTTGCTAAGATACTGGGATTCTTGCTAACTACACCAAATGGAGAAAACCTAGGATAGCAGGAAGCTGTCACATTTTTGATCGCTCCTCCAAACCAATGCAGGTGCCCATGACTGACTCATCCAGGAGGCAGAAGTGTCATAAATGAGACATCTCAGAGGCCAAATCCACTTCAAACCAAAATTAACACTAAGTCACGTGTAAATTATGCTTAAAAAACACTAGTATGATCCCCAACAGATTTTGGAAGATATTCTGTGGACTGATGAGACAAATTTGGAACTTTTTGGAAGGTGTGCTTCTGATGTAAATCTAAAAGTAGCCTGACGTGACATAAAACATATATACTTGTGGGGACAAAATCCCCAAAATCAAGACATTTATAATATATTACACACTTTTCCACATAGATAACAGGATCTATGCTGGGCTCTGCACTGAGATCCTCTACTAAAATTCAGAATACAACAAAGGATCAAACTTTTAATAGACATTTTGTAGTTTTAAACAACTTTCTTTAAAAACTCAAATTCATGAAATGAGTTGCCATATTAAGGTACAGTAGCACAATACCATACATTTAGAACTAATTTTAATTCAACAAAGGTAACTGAACAATAATTGGCAAAAAACCCAATCGAATATAACACTTAACTGATTTTAAATTTAAGTAGGTAATTTTATTCCAGTGGTGATCAGCATCACAGGAACTGCTGCCAAAATGTGCAATCATCTTTAATAAATTGCAGGAGACAAAGCTGTTTCCAACATATTAATGGCCTCTCATCATTACATTGTGAGTTGTTTCTGGAAAGAGTCCAACCAGGGAAACACTGCTGGTAAACTGCGCTGAAAATCTACGGGAAACAAGCAGCCCTTGTCTCAGATAACGTACAGTGTAATGTTACTTACCATAGAATGAAATGTAATAGTAAAAAGCAAAAATTTCCTAATAATAGTTATAAAAAGTACATGAACAGAATTTAGAGTAAACTCATTTATGCCTATCCAATAGTTTTAGAAGGCAAACAATAGCTATGAAAGAACTGCAGAAGATTGGTAAACACAAACAAAGACATTGGTGTTCAACTGCAAGCATCACAGCACACACATGTAAATCACTCTCTCGCATGCGTACATACACGCACACTGCACACAAGCAAATTAATTGTATTTCTCATTCACTGTGAGGTGGCCTGCTGCTAATTAGCTTAGGCATGGTTTTGCATATTGCACTTATTTAATTTCCTCATGAGTTGCACCGAAGAAAGGTGCAGCTTCAGATGAGAAAGGGGGCCACTTCTTGCCACAGTTTGTGCAAACAAAGGACTAAATGTGGTGATTGCTGTTAGCTTGTAGGACTGTTCATTTTATAGCATTGTGAAATTCAACTTAAAATCCAAAGGAGTTGTTTTACTCCTTTGGTTTTGGTGGAATTACTGAAAAACAAATATGTCCTGGCAAAAGTCTGGACACTTTTTAGCTCTTTGTCTGAATGACAGCATTTCTATTTGGAAGGTTAGTACACAGTATGTCACAATTGAAGTGGAAGAAAAATAACACATAAAACATCTTTAAAAATCACAAATATTTTCTTGTTTTTTTCCAGAACAATTTGGTGTCCATTTTTATTCGCCCCCTGGTCTATCCAATAAACCTCCAATAAATTAAATTAGTCTTCTCCTGTAATGTGACAAGATATCGAATATTTCAACGGGTTTGAATACTTTTGTAGCTGCATGTTTACATTTATTGAGATTAATTTCGAGATTCACTGAATGGCCATCAAAGTTTGATTCCAACATGAATTTCAAGCAGCAGCAGAGAGCGATTCAGATGATGGAACGCTTTTCATGGGGTTGTAAAAATCTTTCCTTAAAAGCAATTTCTTCTAGCGGAAGTTCAAAGTTTTGCAGAAGCAGTAGAAGAGACTTTCAGGTGATTGGGCCCCCAGCTGAGCTTGGGAAAAGACATTCTATATTTATAGAAAGTTATCAGTGAGAACAGCGCTAAGCTGTTCCAGTTTGCAGAGTTTAGACATCCAAACCCCGTGAAAGCTTTTCTTCGCATCTTTTTTTTTTTTTGCTTCCCTACGCATAGGGTCCTGTTTTCATTATGAGCTTACTTCGAAACCATGTTTGTGAGCATCACATGGAGGTTTGCTGACACAAATGTACAAGCATACACCGGATGAGGCCAGAGAGTGTTGCCCATGCGACATTTAATTGGACACCATTTTTCCATTCACGCTCACATCCGGCTGCTAGCGAGCAACAGATGGTAGGCCCGGGCACTGTGGCCCATTTAGTCCAGTCGTGTTTGCTAGGAAGTAATTGTCTTCTAACCTGGAGAGAAACCGAATATTGCAGTCATGCAGGCAAACAAATTATGGTCACCTCACTGGCCGGCATATGACTCTATTTGTCTTGTGTCCAGATGGAGTTTGAAGAAAATATATCGGGCTGTGTTGCTGAATCACAGTGATGGACTTGGGTGCGTGTGTGTGGTTGTGTGTGTGCTTCATCTTCCTAACAGCTGTCTGTCTTTTTCCTCGTACATCAGCTTGTCTGTCGCAGATTTGCAGCAGATGTCTTGGTGGTGAAAATCTGAGGATCCAGGACAAAAAGCGTCCCCACATTCACTTAGCAATTTGCCACAAATTACACTTTGATGCCAAACAGTGCTCTACAGGGAAGCAAATACATACTGGAGATCCAAATAGTTTCAGTGTAAGCATTCATTAGCATGAGCATTAACAAAAGATGTACCATGCTGATCTTTTTACAAATTAAGCCTGTTTCACATCTCAGTTCGACACTCGCTGTTTGTATGAAACGTTTGTGAATGAAGTGTTCGCTCACTGTCGGGTTGCGCGCCCCGTGCCAACTGCGGCATCAGTAAATCCCCCTGCAATCTTTGTTTTGGCTACTGCGAGGCAGAACGTGATTACTTGGAGTACTTTGGGAAGCTAATGTTCATGGTCTGCACAGCAGGATTGAGGATAGATGACAGAGGAAGTGCCTCGGGGTGAGCGCCTCTTCCCCGCCATCTCACCAGCAAAGCTTCTGAAGACACGTTTGCCAGATGGTTCAGACGCTCACACAGAGACGCTGCTGAGGCTATGTGGCACAATGTGGGATGGCATAAGATGGAACTGCGAAAAACCAGCAAGTCCACGATAACTGAGAGTTCACAACAATGATTTCAGAAATAACTAAGGTGTTGAAATGGTTTTGTCAAAAGTTTGTTACAAAGTCAATGAAAATATTGTTTATTTAGTTTATTTTGCCAAGAGGAATTAGCTGCTAATCTTAGACAATTTTCAATGATGCCTTTCTTTTAGCAGAAAATATTTTAAAGAAAAAGATGAAATTATGATTATCTTTCACAGAATTTCAAAAATATGAAAATAAGAAAACTGAAGAAAACCACTAGTGTTTCTGTATCGAAGGGGCTCTTAAGGTCTGGCAGTAGGTGGTTAGACTAATGTAAAGAGGGAAGCTTGAATAAAGTACAATAAAGTTTTTCTTTTATGCAACATAAAAACAGGATCATGTTTGTACCATCGAAAACTTGATTTGCTTTTTTTACATTTAAGACTGATAGAATTTTAGAACCAGAAAAATACATTTGCAGCATTAAAGAACTGACAAATGGTTTTGACCATTTCTGCGTTTCCTCTATCAGATTAAATTGAATTATATACCTTTTTTATTGAAACAAATTCTTTTTTGGATTCATTAAAAGTTATAATAATTCTTAATATTTTACATGGTAGGAAGCTCTAAATACCTCTGATTTAATTGACTTTTTATTTAGCGCTTATCATAGGTTAGAGAGATTTCAGTTAAAATAAGCACTGTTACTTTGTCACAAGCTCTTAGGATCCTTATATGCAGTTCTTTGTTTAATATTTAATATACTTCATTCCAGTGATCTCTGAAGCTTTTAAAGATGTTTTCATTTAATGCATGTCAAAACAAGACATTGTAAAGACCAAGAAAAATGAATGAACTAAGTTTTCATGGCAGCAGGTTTAAGAAGAACCACATACCCAAATGTTCACTTATATTTGTTTCCTATGCTTTTGTTTTTGCTCAGTGTTGGCAAATTGACTTTTAAGATATTTCTTCTTTGTCTACTACAGTAAGAAAAGTCTGTATTTGTCTGAGACCAACCAAATTCAAACAAGGTGACAGTTTTCATGCTGCCCTGCAGGTGTATGTGTGTAAAAAAAAAAAGACTGGATGACCAGAGAGCTGCATGAGGCGAATGTCACACCCATGGAGGTGCACAAGTAATGATGCAGTGGCACTGCTAGAAGCCGATAACCTGGATGACCACTTACCTGCCTTCACACTCACAAAGACACGCACACATACACAAATAGGTACGCACTGTGTCCCTCGGGCTGCCTTTCACACTACCATCTTTTCGCAGGACCCAGTCGAGCGTGCTGGTGTGACTTGACTCTCAGGCTTAAACTGATGAAGGAAACTGCCACAGAGAGAAAGAGAAGGAAGAGTGGTGTGACAGTGGTGTTAAAGGTTATGGGTTGCACATGCAGAGGCATTGACACTGTCAAAATTGTTCGATGGCATTTATTTTGCATCTGACACTTTCACTCTAGAGTGAGGATCAACCTGAATATTTTATATCTCAAAACTATTTCTTTCGGTCATCATGTGGGACCCATAATCTCTAGGCTACGTGTTTTTGTTAATAAGAAATAAGTAGGACTTTTTATTTATTTGATAAGAAGCTAGCTAGTTGAAGGGATGATTTTAGTAAGTAAAGTTTACTGGAGAAATCTAGCTCAAAGGGGTAAAGCCCAGACTGAACTGTGCAGGGAGATGAGAATCGATTGGAATTGCAAGGAAGGCAATGGCATTCTATTTTGGTAGCAGATTTTAAATACACTTTCACAATAGATATTAGGAAGGCTATCTTAATGTATATCAAGGTTTTAAACAATTTCTTAACAACAGACATTATTGTCATTTGATCCTGAATCTTGAAGAAGAAGGCCCAGTTTTGAATTTGTGACCTTAAACTCAAGCTGGAACACCGAGCAACATTTTTCCCCTCAAATATGAAAGTCCACGACATACTGTACATGTGTATTTGCACATATTTTACCACTTTAAAAGGGTGAAATCACTGACAACTGGCCTGGAGAGGAAATGTCAGAGTCCGAATAAAGGAACAATTAATCTTCTGTTTTTCCACAAAGGCTCACAGGGGTGAGACGGAACAAGAAAAGAGACCTGTGTACCACAGTGAGTGGACGTTCTCCGTGAAATGACTGGATTCGGCTGGCAACAATTATTCTCCTGTGCCCTCTCACTGTGCTCAGCTATCACAGAAGGGTCAGTGGCAGCTGTAATTATTATACCTCGGCCCTTTGTTCTCAGTGCCACTTTCGATCATTATTGTTGCTTTCTGCAGGGGAATTGTTCACATCTCAATAGTTATGTCACAGTGGGGTCGCATTACCTTATATGTTACTTTGCATGTGAGTGGGGCCGTAAAAGACGTATTATGCTGCAGCGACGCTGCAAACTGCGTTATGTAGCGAGTGTTTTTTTTTTTTTTGTACGACTCCGTTTAATAAAATATACTTCTTGAGTTTTAATTGACTCTTTCTATATAGCAAGTCAATAATGTAAACAATTCTAAGTGTTTTAGCACCATTTGTAGTCACCAGTCATAAAGCACAAGATATGTTCTTATTACTATGTTCACATCCAAGTTCTATTAGTCTTTTCAGTCCTGCCTGTAGTACAACTAAATGAGCCTTTGAATTGGTTAACCGGGCTGAAAACATTGCTCATTAAGGTAAACAAGATTGTACTTTCTCCTATCTCCCATATGACTCTGCCCCTAACCAAATTAAGGGAGTCATTTGCATAAGCGAGATGGATGAGACACAAGGAAAATACTTTCTCTCTGGAAAATAAGTGCACTGTGAGATAGAGTGCGGGAATCTCAGATGTGATGTCGCGGCCCATTAGACGGGCCATGCTTCATCATTTTTTCATACAATGGATTCCTGTAATAAGTTTTAAGTGTTCATAGCTTTGGGAAAAAAGGCTCTCACTGATGAAAACAGGCAGTGTCTGACTGTAAAATGAAAATGCATTTTCTGTTCAGATCCTTAATTGTAATCACTCCGGAAACACCTGGAGCACTTTTGACTCTCTCATTTCCTATTCCTACATCTGAACCGTGATTACATATAATGCATATGTTTGAAAAAAATTTTTAGATTGGTGATCAGTTCTAGCGCACCAACAGCACCGTTTGTTGATAAATTCCTAATGTGCAATGAAACATAATAATAATAATAATAATAATGCATTTTATTTGACAGCGCCTTTCAAAACACCCAAGGACACCTTACAACATTAAAAACACAAAATAAACAGTAAAGAAGTGGCTACAAGACACAAAACCACAAAGAACTACACAGCTAAAATGAGAAGGCCAACTTAGATGAGTTTTGAGCAGAATCGAGAAACATTTCTGGATCTGAGGTCAGTTCAGTTTCTAAAAATCAAAATTTTTAGTGAGTCATTTGCATATTTTCTACGAGGGCTGTGCTGCTGAATGTAAAGGGACCACAAAAGCATGTTAGACTTCCTGTTATACGATGTACGATGTGTATCTGGGGGGGCGGGGGAGTAGAGAGATTCTTAGAGACTCCCTGTTATACTGTTCAACCCCCCCCCCCCAGCGCACACAGCGTTCATCGTTGTTTTTTTTGTTTTTTTTTTCCATTCACCCATACCGCTTCCCACAGCCCCCCCTGCAATGGCACGGCGCCCCACAGATTGGGAACCTCTGCCTTAATGTATCCATTGGTATTTTATGTGACAGGGTCTCAGGAAATCTCCTCCCAACAATATTTTTTTCAAAACAAGCATCCATGTTGTTGTTCTTCCTCTCCTTCGACTTTTGTTTTTATCTGCTGTGTGCTTGGTGCCACCCTCAGAATAAAAGGTTTATTGTTGCTTTTGGAGCACACAGTTAGCGTGGTCACGGAAATCTGTGCAGAAGGGAGTTCTGACGGACAAGTAGAGATGACATTTATATCAAGCAGATTGCACATTCAAAACGGACAGTAGAATTCACTGGTTGGTCGGTGTGAATTCACCATGAGACGGTATCAAACTTATAGGACAACTCCATTGCTAATGGAACATTACATTATCCGTGGTTGTAATCTCTCTGCAAGTAATACCTATAATAATATACACCAACAGACTCTTTTGCCCCTCAGTTGTTCACTTTGATGTGTTTCAGTATCTGAGCTCACTGGCTCACAGTAAGGTTTGTTTGTGTTCTAAAAAAGTATCTCAATTTATGACAATCAGGCACTGTGTATAGGCCAAGCAGCCTGGGGTGCTCTGTGTGTATGCTCAGACCCTGTGGTGAAATTGCTGTCAACACTTTCTCCCACCTTTCAGCACTGACAGAATTTAGCATTCAGTCTGGCTCTGTCCACTCTGAACCAGTACCTCCCACTGAGAGAACACCAAATAACATTCACAATGCCAGGTTTGCAGTCTTTAGATCTCCAGTGAGAAGATTGTTGTGGTTTTTCCTCCACATTCTGTCGGTCTTTCTACTGCATGCTGTCTTTCACTTTACCTCTCACAACTAGTTAGCTTGAGTGCATAAAACCAGTTGTCCAAGGAAACTGGGTTTCTAGCAAGTTCTGTGAAACTAACCGGAAGCATCTACTATAAAGCACAACTTCTGCATGTCAAAGGTTCTAGATTTTGGCAGGTTTGTATATTTATTTTGCGTTATGTTGTTACTTATGTCATTAACCACCCATAGCCCATTACGGAAATTTTAGCATGCATTTTCTAGTTTCTTAGTTCTCAAAATAAACTGTTATGGAGACTGGTTGATTTAAAGATGCCACTTGAGTTTTCTATCACACTTCACAGATATTTCTTATCTGAAATACCATCTTTCTCATTGTGCATGTTTTTTACTTTCCATTTTCTTGAAGAATTTGTGTCTATTTGAATTAACAAGATTTAAGTCTTGGCCTTTGCTTTTTCACAGTGGAATTTGCATGTTTGTGGCTTCTCTCCAGGTACTCTGGTTTCCTCCCATAGATCAAAAACATGTTAGGTTCATTGCCCTTATGTATGAGCGTGTGTGTCTGTGGTTGTTTGTTCATTGTGCCTCTTTGTTGGCATGTGATGGACCAGCAGCCTGTCTCCAACGTACGCTACCCCTCATCCAATGACTCCTGGAGCTAGACAACCCCTATGACTGCACGAGTAGATAAGATGTTGAGGGGCAGATATTGGCTTGTTCAATTGTGTAACTAACATATGATGACACAACAACTTTTTAAAGAGATACATCATTTTGTAATATTTTAAAATCTGCAGTCGTATCAGCAACTGAATTAAGGGCTTTGAGTGTAGGAGTAAAGATAATGCGGATAATCAAATGGGATTTGGCTTTACAGAAACCCCTGATCCATTAATATGCTGATGACTTTGTATAAACAACCTGTATGATTTTGTGGCTTTGACGCGTGTGAGGGTAAAGAGCAACATTGATTCAGACCATTAGTGAGATAATGTAGACAGCTGCCAAGGAGACTAGGATGGATAGATAAAGAATGAGCAGAAGAGAGCGATCCTCACTTTGCGTAACACCCCAGCCCCTCCCTCTGGAGACACTGAAAGTGTTGTCATGAATAATGCATTAGGTCTTAATTTATGGCCAAACTTTAAATAGTGCTGAAACAGGCAGTACGGCTATATGAAAATCTATCTTGTTGCATTATATGCTTAGCTGGTAAGCTTTAAAACCCATTTGCAGAGATGTAATTAAACAACCTGCTACTGTTTATTGCTGAAAAATGTTTTTTGGGGGGGAGTTAAAGAACTGTAAATACATATTAATTTATTTGGATAGGACATAGCCTAAGAAATTATATCATAGGAACCTTAAAAGTTACAATATTAACTCATCATATGTATTTAAACATTTGTCTCAAACTCTTGATTCACACCTCCGTCCTGAAAGAGGTTTTTTTTATTATTATTATTTTATTTAACTTGTCAGCTTATGGTAACTTTTATTACGGGAGGCCTTGGAGCATGGAGAAACTAAGATGTGATATGTGGTGCGTGAAAAACAGCAACAGGGAGCTGATTGCAGTCTGTGCAGCCTACCTTCACCCGTCTCCGACTCGTCTCCTCCATGGTAATGAGGCGATGAATGGCAAGATGTCTACAGGGAAGGCAGGCGTACGGCATGCAGCTGCAGACTCCTACGCATATGACTATCTGTTCAGATCACCTAAGGCTTGCAACGTAAATGGAAAAATGGGAAAAATGGGGTATATGCAGGTATACTATAGCAGTCGAAGTTCTTGTCATCACATGTGGAAACGGTTTAAGTTGAATACTGAAGCTCTGTGTTATATATTTAATGCTTTCCACGTTTTAGCAATATGACAGTCCAAAAAACAAATCTTGTTTCAGTTTTTAAAACGGATCATTACCCAAACCCTGATCCAACTTAAAATAATTCATTCTGGCAGAATGTTAAGTGCCAATCAGAATCTACTTATTAAATATTCACCAGAAATATGCTGTATTTCTGGAAGTATTTGCTTGTCTGCAAATATGAGCTTGAGTGGCATTCTCAAGCTCATCATTCTTAATCCACAGGGTTTTTTAGGATGTTGGCTCAAATTTTACACCTCTGACTGCCTCAACAATTATAGATTATTTTTTTGTGGTGTTTATGGACATCTTTGATCATTTTTCCAAGAACCACATTTGAAAGATCAGATGTTGGTGTGGGACAAGAAGGTCTGGATTATAATCACCTTTCTAATTCATCCCAAGGGTTTTGTATAGGGTGAGGTCAGGACTCTATGAAGGGTACTCATGTTCTTCCATCCAAACTCATCCATCAATGTTTTAATGGACCTTCTTTGCTAAAGCGATAAGAGTTTGCCACCGGAACAGTCAGCTACTAAAAAGCTGATTGTTCTAAAAACAAATCCGCTCTGTGCCAAATTTTATTTTACACAGTGAAGAGAAGCAAGAGCTGTATCTTTGACAACTGCTAAATTCAACCATTGGATTGGCAGCCAGAGAGGCATGTTTTGTCCTTCCGGAACACATCTGGATGTTTCTAGAGTCCTATTATTATGTGCTTTAAATCTTTGCATCCGATGCTATCCATTTCCTCTTGTTGGTATAGGGTATGGAGGCAGCTGATCATCTATGAAAACCCATTCCTCAAAGCTCTTTTTTTCGTTGATCTGAAGACCACATGTAACTTAGGTGTCTGTAGTTACTGACTATGCAACTGTCATAGCAAATGCACCGACTTGGTGGCTGTGATGTTAACACCTGCATAATTTGTCAGCTCAAATTAAAAATAAAATCAAGGGAACAACAAAACTTTATCAGACCAACAATGACAACACCAAAACATATGTGCCACTGGGAGAAAAATACTCATCTTTATTACAAGCAGTCTTTTAAATAAATATTGTATCAAAAGTTACACCCACCATAAATCAAACATCCCCAAAAGTCTTTATATTTTATGCACAGTGTTGCTTCTGGCATTTCTGCCTCCAAAACATGCATTAAAAACAGAGGATTCTCTGAGGGGAAACATGCGATCTTGAAGAATTTTTTTTCTTTTTTCAGTGCATGAAGCAGTTCATCTGAAATGCTTCAAAAAATTACTTCTGTTACCCCTCAGTGAAAGATGTCTGAAAGACTGTACACAGCTTGCTGCAATTGAAAATGCATCCCCTGTGGGCTTTTTGGCCACTCCTAAATCCCTCAGTTACTTCCATTGTTTGTGTTGGTGTTAATATTTCATAAAGATGTTTCAATATTTATTTATCTTTGCTCTCTCCACATAGATAACCATCCCACCAGCTCCCTTGTATCATACATTTTAATGTACTGAGCGATCACATCCCCCGAGCAGAGCGTGCAAGTTTTTCTATCCCTCCCTTTGCAATACAAGCATCTTCATCAATAAAACATAACAAATGCCTCTGCCAAGAATCACTCCCTTTCAACAGTGTGCAATGCATAAGCTGACATAAGTGCTCTTATTATTGTAAATAAAAACAACTTAAATGCTCTTGTACTGTAATTGACTCATCAGGCACTTTTATTTGATGTCTTGTTGAAAGTATCGTGCAATTTTATACATAGCAATCGATTGAAAAACCAACGTAAGCACGTAGAATGATTAAACTTACATAAACAAATGGCAACCATATGAAGTATGTTATTACAGGATACATAGAAAATAACTAATAAACTATTTCGAGCTTCTCCTTTCCTGCACACCACAGGGAGGTAACAGCATACTCAGCATTGCCTTATTGTGCATTCTACCCAATAGACAGATCCATCAAAGAGCTTTTCCTTATTTTGGTTGTGAGTCTCAGCCAAGTGTCTATTTAACTACTTTCAATATGAGTATGACTTACTATATTATTAACAGCAACTTAACTACATTTGTGTTGATTTTTATATCTGCAACTGATTAAACGATTAAGAGGAAAATAACAATAAAAAAATTAAATGTCTAGTTCCTGATTGTTTGTGTCTGCAGTATGTTCCTTAACTATCTGAAAAATGGTTGGGGATTGCCAGTTGCCTTTGGAGCTGGAGAATAGTTGTAAATAAATGTGTGTCACTCTGCACAAGTTTTAAATCATCCCTTGGAGCAGCTGGTGCAGAGAATACTATTAGTCAACACCATTTAAAACATTTATGATAATTTGGTCACCACGGAAACAAAGAAATAATGTATAACTGTCTTACAGATCAGAGGGAGCCTAGGCACAGGCCACTGACAAAGTCTGTTCCTACAGTATGAAGTTATTTTCAGTGAGATGCCAGTGACCAGAGTTTTCTCTTTGGAAGCCAACTACATTTTTCTGTTGCTTACAAAAAATACAAAAAAAAAAAAAAAAAATTGGAACTTTTTCAAGATTGGAAAAAAATAATCATGATGCTACTCAGACCAGAAGAGCAAAAGGTTAGACTATTCAGTGTAATGTTAATATACAAATAACCATTTGTTTAAGTCTGTTAACTAATATTAAAACAAAAACAAATCAACGGTAAGTAACAATACAACTTCAATGATCAAAAAGTAATTATTCTCCTTTCAGTTTCTTTCCCTCCCGTAGATATTCACCTCCTGGTTGTTGTTTTCTGTAACACACCTGGCTGTTGGTTATTGAAATCAGTTACAACCAAACATCCCAGCAGCACATGTTGCAACAGAACTTTGCTTTCTCGTCAATATTTAACTTTATTGCCTTCATACAGAAAATGGCTTGTGGGATGTGAATTTTTCATACTGTTTAAAAGCCCTCACCAGCGTGTTTCACTCAGGTATACATCCAAATGTTGCAGAACAAGATTTTCTTTGTGATAAATAATTAAGCCTTTTTAAGATTGGGGAATGAAGGCCCATCTGCTGTGAAAAAGGGCTCAAAAAGAATCGACTCAAATGCATTATTCTTTGCCAGACTAAACTGAACAGTGAAGTTTAAATAATGGAAATTGGACAAATTTTAAATTAGGTCTTAATAGGTAAGGAAAAATACCTGCCCTTTCTAAATGAATAGTTGTCAAGTTCTCCCAAGAACCCCTTTGATCACCACGCTTATTAAATCTTTTTTAAAAAATCGACATCACAGTGACAGGCTTATTGTTAAGAATTAATCCTTTTAATGCCTAAGCACTAATCACGCAGGAAACTTTTGACACAAATGGTCACTCGCTTGACACAGTGGTTACGGGTTATGTGAAAGGGAGCTGATTGTAAATTATCTAAAACTAGTAGAGTTTAAATCAAAAGGCGTCCAGTCACCGTGTGTATTTCTGCAGCGTGCAGCGACTCCCGTTTCCATGGCTATTAGAGAATGTTTGTCTGAGATTCTTCACGCTGTGAAAACGTCAGGAAATGGCCAGGTAGAAAGAATTAGAGAAAGACAAAGCCATAAAGCCTCTTCCTGCATATCCATTTCCATTTACTGGAGATGGTTCATGAGCTGCATGGTGGGGAATGTTATTATTAGTGTTGCCTTGCAGTAAGAAAGTTCTGAGTTTTAACCCCCAATCTTTTGCGCTTCTGTGTTATGTTTGCATGTTTACTTCATGCATGCCTGGGTTCAGTCCTTGTGACTAAAATATGCCTGTTAGTTTAACTGTCTTCTGTAAATCACCCTTAGATGTTAACGTGTGCCTGTATGTTGTGTTACCCTTTGATGGACTAGTTCAGGGTGTACCTTGAATCTTATTCATCAAACTTGAGAAACATGACCTTGAGATGATGTATTGTGAACTGGAGCTATATAAATATATTTAAGTTTAATTGAATGACTGTCTCAGTTGTATCACATCAATACTTTGTATCAAAAAAGTATCTTTGCTATGATTTGAGGTTGTTAAGGACAAGAACACAGAGACAGTGAAAAGAATAATTTCCTAACAAGTAAGCAAGAGTGAGGACAGCAGGAGCATGTAAACTGAGAAGTACTTACGCTGGGGAGTTTGATTACTGGATGCAACACAGGTGAGTAAATGAGCAGATGGGCAACAGCTGTAAGAGGCAGCGAAACCAAGTAACTGAGGTAAAAGTAACACTAGCGATCTAGAAAAGTGTTTCCCAACCTTGGACCTCGGGGTTTTTTGCCCAGCATGTTTTAGATGTTCCCCCTGCTTCAGTCCATCTGATTTCAATTGATAGCTGGTTATCAGGCTTTCTCTGAACTGAAGTCATCTGAATCAGCTGTGTTAATGCAGGGACACGTCTAAAATATGCAGGGCAGTGGGCCTTGAGGACCAGGACTGGAAAATTGATCTAGAACACAGGAAAAATAGACATAGGATGAAACAATATGCCCAAAATAATCAAAGTAAGCTCAAGAGATTATGGCAATTTTCAATAAATCATTTAATGAACATTCAAATGTTGTTCCTCTGAAAAGTATAATGCAACAATGTCCCATAAAAGTATTTTTTTTACAACAATCATATAATAATATAAGGTTATGGCTACAGTATGAGCAAGTAATGATGAGGAAGAGTGCTAACTTGACAGTTATCCAGTAAATACTGACTGGCACCATCCAAAAAGGTCATTCCTTAAAAGCTGACTATTCACAGACTGAAAGCAAATTAGGAAATCAAATTTCAGTGTTACAAACTCAAATTATGTTCCAAACAGGTAAATCCAATTGCGATTTAATAGTTATCTGCTGAAGACCCAAACAATACTGCAGGTTGATCATGCCACGCTTCAATGACGCTGTTATTCAGGAGCTTGGTTTGTATATACTGGACCTGTGCTTAGATTTAATACTCTGACTTTCAGAATATTAAAATAATTTAAGTTTAGCCATATTTCCATAGTAAAAAAAGTAAAAGAAATGCTAGAAATACATCACTCTGTGTAATGAATCTACAGAGTCTGATTATGTCACTGGATATAATGCTAATAATAGATAGACGCACGATATAGATGCAGAGATGTGAGGTCTTGCTAAAACATTATTTTCAAACAATAGTTCTTACACTCATTTGAAAATAGTTATGACAATTTGACAAAATAAGTGCAATAATTTGGAGATAATAATGCATCGTTATAGTTTGTTTGATGATTTATTTAAGCGCCATCAATGTTTTTCATATGTTTAAATCATTTTGCATTTAGCCCACTGCCGAAGAGACAGCCAAGCAAACTTTGTAAAAAATAGTCAACAGTCTTTCACTCCATGTGAGCCGGTAATTAGCCAAAGTTCAAACCAATCAAACAGAAACCCAGAGGAAAAAAAGGACATTAATATTTCAATTTTTCTCTTATTAATTTAATCACATTTCATATGCTGATTTGAATTGGCCATGCTCCACCACTCAGAGTTGACTCTAATCCCAATCTAATTACTAATTATACGGTTGGAGGTTGATTGGACCAATCCTCGCAGCCAAGGCCAATTTGACTCCCTCTGATGTCGAGCACCTTTCATGTGTGATGTCTCCCAGGTTTTGAGGACGGTGTGTGGGGGTGTGCACGCGTGTTTGTATGTGTGCGTGTACATGGGTGTGCATTTGGAGAGCACATACGTGTGTGCCTGCATGTCTGTGTTTTAATCAAATAACTATTTAGCACCCTCAGTCAATAAAAATGTTTCCCAACTGCTTGTAGCTGAGTAAAATTTTAAACAAACTAACAGATCTGAAACCAGGATGTTGCTTTCAGAAGAAAAGGTGTTTGTTGGATTTTGGTTGGTAATGCTGCCTGGATTTTTCACCTCAAAATCACAAATATTAATTATATTACTAATATTCTTAATACAATATGTAAAATTTCCTATGTAGGTCATTTAATGGCACTGATTCTTTCCACCACCTACACCCAAATGTAAATATAAGTTCAGTATATTGTCTCTGACTCCACATGCCATGAATGCCACCATTATAATTCAACTCACCACTATTCAGTCCAATTCATTAGATTTGGATTCAGCTACATAGGTCACAAATTTATTTGATATGACATGACAGAATAAATTGAGCTAATATAAGAAGATGATTATTTTCAACTGAATGAGAAAAAAATTTTATATTATTTTCAAAAACATTCTGTAATTAAAATAGCTTTATAGCATAATTACATTAGAGTGAGCCTCACTGGGATATAAAAAATATGCTGTGCAATAAATGTGTTTCTTGGACATTCAGTAAATAAATAGTGAGGAGAAAAATATATTTTTTTTACATATTGAATTATGAAAGCTGAAATTGGCGAGTGTTTATAAGTGCTAAAAAAAAGGAAATTCATAATTCTATGACTATTATCTATGTCAAACTCCTTATAGCAAACTTACATACTACATATAAAATCACACATTGATTTGCATTGTGTTTTAACCATATGCCAAATAAAAAAAAATTTTTTAATAACAGTATATTAATATGTTTGATTTGAAATACACTTAGATGAAGAGATGAAGTCCAAAATCCGTGAGTAAAAACAACTGTATTAATTTACATCGTAAAATAAAATTGCACATCAATTGTCTTCCCTTCTCAATAATGGAAAAATGTTCATGACATATCTCTATGTCAGTGGCCAAGTTGGTAGCACTGTTGCTACGTGTCCTGGGTTCGATTCCCGGCCCAGGGTCTTTCTGCACGAAGTTTGAATGTTCTCCCTCTGCATGCGTGGGTTCTCTCCGGGTACACCTCCCACAGTCCAAAAGAACGGCCGTTAGGTTAACTGGTCTCTACATTCTCCCTAGGTGTGAGTGTGTGTGTGCATGGTTGTTTGTCTGTCTCTGTGTTGCCCTGCAACAGACTGGTGACCTGTCCAGGGTGACCCCTCCTCACGCCCGGAACGTTAGCTGGAGATAGACACCAGAACCCCTCCTGACCCCACTAAGGGACAAAGGTGTTAGAAAATTGATGAATGGATATATCGCTACTGAAATTTAGACAATCTTCTCTTTACTGATGAGCTCCAAGGCATTGAGGTCTGACATGTTTACCTTCAGCTCCCGCTACAGATTCTTCATTAACTCTGACTGACCCACTTTGAAATGTTAATATTTATTTCAGTCAAAAGAAGCACATTAGTACATCAAAAATACAAAGAATCAATAATGGGTCTACAAACATACAGTTGCAGACTTTTTCCACAAAAAAAAATGCCATAGAGGTAGATAGCTCCTTATTTTATCATATGTAGACAGCAATGTCTTCCTATTAGCTTACAAAGTGGTTTGACTATTTGCAAGTACAACTTGACAGTTCTATGCAATAACAACAAAACTATTCATGTTCAGGCTCCTAAGCATATCCTCTTTATTTTTCTAATTTTAATTTTGAAAATGGGCTTTGTTGGCTTATAATGGAGGTTTAATATGATGACTTGAGCATACGAGTCTCTGTGAATGTTTGTATGTGGCACATAGCAGTGGGTATATTTGAAAAGGTCATCTAAATTAGTTGCAGAACCTCAAGTTGTGAGAGCTCTAACAGGGCAGTGATGAATGGCATCACACTGGGACTAAAAGACACCAGAAAACCAGCAAAGAGTGACCAGAATAATTTATTTCCTCTGAAGAAGTTTTAACTGGAAAAATTGCAGGATAGAATAGACAATGTGTGGGCAGCTGCTCACAGTAAGTCACTAGAAAAGAGAGGAGAGAAGGAGTTTTCTCAATAAACGATGTACGTATATCGACCATGTTTCTTTATTTCTGTTTATGTTCAGGAACGTTCTGAAATAGGCGTTCTGTTCTTTTAATTTTCAGCTTTGACATGGTTAGCATTTTTGAGATTTTTTCTGACAAATCTTCTGTGTTTTAGGAAGCCATAATATCTGTAATCAAGCGGACTTCAAATTACATTCATTAACTCTGAGACGGTGTAGATGCAAAGCTGCTGCAATGGAAGCTTTACATGCAAACACTTTTGGTCCAGTATAATTAAGTTTGTCTTTTTTATCTGACCCACACATTACTTAGACCACATCAACTCAGAAGTGAGGACATTTTGTAACTTGCGTTAAAATGTAATTGACAAGTAAATATAGTGAAAGAAACTGATCTTTGCAGAGTAAGCAAAAAAAAAGAAGCCTGTTGCTATGGACTTGGCTGCCACCACTAAAATCCTCAGTTTTGATGCCGATTTTGGAAACTAACACTGAAGCTGTACAGCGCACTTCTTTTCAGGGACTGTTTATCCTTATTTTTTAAAATTTGCAGTAATGTGTGTGCTTGATATAATTGCTTGATAATTTTTTTTCTTATGGATTTCTTATCACTTTATTCTCAGCAGTTGCTGCGACGTCACAGAGTGTGAAATACAAAACTTTGTCACAGTAAATTGTCAGTAGGGATTTTTGACAGCCTGCACTGTGTCTGTTTCCAGCTGAGTCTTGGTATTATTAATGACTCCACCACACAATGGGCTTGATTTAAATGAACTAATCAACCCTTATCAAAGTATCTAATCAGATTGTTAAATAGCTCTTATTACAGACAGTCTGTCAATATTCATTCTCCAAGTTTTAGCTGAAAGACTTCAAGCCTTAACCCATGTCTTCATTTCAAAAATCAATGCAAGTTTAAAAAACATCAATGCAAGTTTAAAAAACTTACCCCTTTGAAGATATTGTTACTATCGATTCTGATAATATGGAAACCTTATGTAAAACTACATAGATAGAGGTAATAAATAAATAGGTCACCTAAAAGCTCTTGGTCAGGGATGAACTGACCAAGAAGGACGAACTGACCAATAAACCCATTATTGGTTTAATAAACCCATTTTCAAATCTCTTATTGCGATTTTGACATTTCTCACCTTCATTTTATACCCATAAACAAACCATTTTGTACCCGTTTACAATTATTCCCTGCCGAGGGATATTTTTCATGAAAGCAAGTATTTTCATGAAATGTGATTAATAGACCTAAAATGTTCAATTTTCTTGTCGAATTTAAACTAATAGGAATTTTTGTCTTTACCCCAATTTGATTAATTTTGGCTCTATTTCCCATTTGGGCCATAACACATATAAAATATGTCTAAATATAATCTGACTATAGTTAAAGCAGAATACCCGTAGGCAACCTTCTTTTGATGGATAATACTTATAACTGAATTATAAAATCCCATTTACTTAGAATGGACTGTGAAGCGAATAAAGAAAGTTACTTTAATTAATCAATTGTGCAAAATGTGCACCTGGTGCATGGTCAGTACTGAATGTCCCACAGCATACTCAAAAATGTTAAAGGGCTAAGGCAGCAAATGAGCTATGACCAGCACTAGATGGTGATGCTGTGTTTCCTGTCAGAGAAATCTGTGCTTATTTGAAGGTAACTTAGTTCAGGATTTAAACACAGTTGACTGACAGCATTTCACATATCTCTGTTTAACCTACAATGTTTCACTGTTTTGGTTTCTATTTTACTGTATGCTGCAGACAAATTCAGAGCTACCATTCTACACATTAAATACCGGCTAAATTCTTGAGATTCTGACAATGTTGTCAGTTTTGCTTTAAAAAACAACAAACAAACAAACAAAAAACTAAAACTAGAAGTCAACATTTAAAAACACAGAAAATATTTTAGACACAATGTTCCAAAATGCTTTTCACATGGCAAACAAACATGAAGCCAAACCTGGAAAACTTCAGGACACAACTTTTGTTTGCCACTATTCTGACTTCCTGTGGCAGCTAACTGTGCTGCGGTGCTATCATTAGAGTTCCTAAGCATTTGGTTTCAACTGGATTAGATTATTTTTGTTCTCCTCTTTTGAAAAGAATCTATCTATCTATCTATCTATCTATCTATCTATCTATCTATCTATCTATCTATCTATCTATCTATCTATCTATCTA
>CAEGAE010046209.1:0-22559 GCA_903067095.1 Girardinus metallicus
CGCCGACGGGCCGCAGCCGACGGGCCGCCGACGGGCCGCAGCCGACGGGCCGCAACCGACGGACCGCAGCCGACGGGCCGCAGCCGACGGGCCGCCGCCGACACACGGAAATAAAACCCTGAGAAATGCTGGTGCTGTCCCTGTTTGATGCTTCTGGAGCTAATCTGTGCTAATCTGTGCTAGTCTGTGCTAATCTGTGCTAGCCTGTGCTAATCTTTGCTAGTCTGTGCTAATCTTTGCTAGCCTGTGCTAACCTGTGCTAGCCTGTGTTAACCTGTGCTAGTCTGTGCTAATCCCTGCTAGTCTGTGCTAGTCTGTGCTAGTCTGTGCTAGCTTGTGCTAATCTGTGCTAGCCTGTGCTAGTCTGTGCTAACCTGTGCTAGCCTGTGCTAATCTATGCTAGCCTGTGCTAATCTGTGCTAACCTGTGCTAGCCTGTTCTAATCTTTGCTAGCCTGTGCTAACCTGTGCTAGCCTGTGCTAATCTTTGCTAGCCTGTGCTAATCTTTGCTAGCCTGTGCTAGCCTGTGCTAGCCTGTGCTGCTGGCTGAATGGCTGACCTCCAGCAGGCCTGCAGCTCTCAGGCCTCAGGGATGTTCAGGAAAATCTTTGGACTCTCCTGTTTCAGAAACAGGTTCGTCGGGACGTTTTGGCGCTTCAGCGTGAGTCCGGTGATTTCCTGCAGCCAATCACAGCTCAGCTCCGCCTGCTACGTGTCGCTTACGTCACAAGCGGCTGAGTTTGTAAAGGTTCTGTTTACAGTGTTTCGCTTTAATTGAGCCAAAACTCAGTAAAACAGAATCTGATTTCACTCAAAAAATAAACAATATGTTGAAAAAATAAATACTGAGGCTGTAAAACAACAAAATGTACAAAATGCTATAAAAATAAATATTTGTGGTTTTGTGTCTAAAATCGCAGATTTAACCACCATGAACTGGCCGCGGTTCGGTTCCGCTTTTAAAGAACATGGATCATGTTTACTAGGAGAAAAGATGCGGGATATTTTTATGAACATGTTCTGATCAGAAAACGCAGCTTGTTTTTAAAATGCTTTCCAACATTATATTTTCTGTTATTTGCCAGTTTCTCCCCGCATATCAGGTGAACCAGGTGAACCAGGTGCGCCAGGTGCGCCAGGTGCGCCGCCTGTCCAGCAGGTGGAACTCGGTCACGGTTAGCTTAGCGAAAGTGAAGGTTTCAACTACTGACAAATTATAAAAACAAACTCAGCTTCAAACTGTCGACAAAATGTAATTAATCAGAATAAACATTTGTTGTCGCAGTAACTGGGAGCCATAGCAGCTCTGAGCTGCCGGTTTAGCATTAGCATTAGCATAACTGTAATTATTATATTAACGAGTGCTTTTAGCATTAGCGGAGTTAGCTCTTTAGTTAGCGGTGCTCACCACTGATCAGGCTGCTGGTTCTGATCCTGGACGCTCAGTCCGGTCTCTGAGGTGGAGAACCATCAGAACCGGAACCATTTGAGCCCAGTTAGCTCCTCTGTTAGCATCATCAGAGCTTCTCCGGGTAAGGCGGCCATGTTGGTTCTTCAAAATGAGACATGTCAGTTCTGATGGGCAGCATGGTCCCGTTTCCTTCTTCAGACCAGAACCTCTGACCCAGCAGCTGAAGCTTCCGGCCCGGTTCCGGTCCACATGCAGGATAAACATCTTCTCCCATCCAGAACTTCCAGTCCGTCTCCTCAGGTTCTGCCAGAACTCTGTTGGACCCGGCTGACTAGCCGCCCGGACCGGTTCTGATCCGGAGGAGCTGCTGCCCCCTGCTGGGCAGGTCATGACCCCGCAGCTGAACCCACCGACCCGGTTCTGATCCGGAGGATTCAGAACTTAATCTTCATAGTAAATCAGACAAACACACCTGAGGATAAAAACGCTTTATTTCCCACTCAGTTACCATGGTAACCAGGTGACACCATGATGCTGGGGGTCAGGGGTCACAGGTTTATAATCTGATGTCAGTGAACGGCGCTTACATCACCGCCGCGGAGAACTTTAACCCTTCGTGTGTGTGTGTGTGTGTGTAGCTTTAACACTGGCCTCACTGAGTTTCTATCTTAAAGCAGCAGAAAAACAAAACATGGAGCTGCAGACGCCGAGGCTCGTCCTCAGAGTGTGTGTGGTGTGTGTGATGGTGTGTGTGTGATGGTGTGTGATGTGTGTGTGTGTGTGCTAGCCGTCCAGCACGTAGGTCTTGTAGAGGCGGTTCATCTGCTCCAGGAAGATGAAGGTGAGGACGGTGTGCGGGCCGAGCCGGGCGTAGTACGGAGTGAAACCTTTCCACAGGGAGAAGAAGCCCTCCTTCCCAACGACCCGCATCAGAACGTCCTGACACACACACACACACACACACACACAGAGTTAGAAACAAGCACAGGAAGCAGCAGACCAACTTCCTGCCCCCTGGCTCAGAGTCTGCTGCCACCTGGTGGTCAGACGGCCCAGCTGCAGCCGGCAGCATTAGCAGAACCGACCGGGTCCGACTCCAGGGGCCTCATGAGGAAACGCTGCGTACACACACAGACCCGCGCCGCCGTGTTTCAGGAGCATCAACGCTCACCCAGAGCTGAACCCTGAACCTGATTCAGCTGCTTCAGACCTGCTGGAGGCCTCGGCTCTGAACCAGGAGGAGGGAACACCTCAGCCGACCTTTGACCTCTGGGTTTGAGTCGGTCTGCAGCAGATGACATGTAGACAATCTGAGCGGCCATCTTGATTCTCAGTGAGAAAGGAGACGGGTGGAACCAGCGGCTGACCCGTCACGCCTGGCATCAGGTTCATACATCTGAACCATGAGGCCCCTGATGTTCTGGACGGGTCCTGACCCGGTCCCGACCCGGTTCTATAGCCCACTGCAGACTCACCAGGCCGTTCTTGTACTCTGGTTTGCCATCAATCATCCTCATGTTCTGGATCCTGAAACAGGAGAAGATCCAGTCAGCCGCTTCCTCCACAGAACTACCAGGTTCTGGTTCCGGAAACATCCAAAGATCCCGGACAGAACCCGGCCGTTTCTGACCCAAACATCGGTTCTGATGGTGCGGCATCAGAACCGACGGAGGTTCTAATGCGCTCTGGACCCGGCCGCCTCACCTGGTCTTGACGATGTCGACGGGCATCGATGCTGCCGTGGTAACCAGACCGCTGATCATACTGGCACAGAAATGACACAAGATGTCGTCTCCGAAGTATCCTGGAGAAAAAGACACAGAGACACTCAGAGAGACACAGAGAGACAAAGAGACACAGAGAGACAGAGACAGACAGAGAGAGACAGAGACACTCAGAAACTCAGAGACAAAGAGACACTCAGAGAGACAGAGAGACACAGAGACATCAGACTCAGAGCGGGTTAGCTCGCCGTGCGGGTCAGCGGTTAGCTCGCCGTGCGGGTCAGCGGTTAGCTCGCTCTGCGGGTCAGCGGTTAGCTCGCCGTGCGGGTTAGCTCGCCGTGCGGGTTAGCCGTTAGCTCGCCCTGCGGGTCAGCGGTTAGCTCGCTCTGCGGGTTAGCGGTTAGCTCGCTCTGCGGGTTAGCGGTTAGCTCGCTCTGCGGGTTAGCGGTTAGCTCGCCGTGCGGGTTAGCGGTTAGCTCGCTCTGCGGGTTAGCGGTTAGCTCGCTCTGCGGGTTAGCGGTTAGCTCGCTGTGTGATCCTGACCTGAGTCCAGCAGCGCCTGTTTGGACTGGGAGTAGGACGCCAGCTGAGCGGCGTTGACCACCACCGCCCGGGCCATGGTGGGAACACACCCCTGAAACACAGTCAGAGGTCAGAGCTGGGGTCACAAGGTCAGAGCTGGGGTCACATGATTGGAGGAGCCCCGCCTCCGCCTGTTTCTGACACACTGACCCTCCACAGCGTGGTCAGCCCCTCCTCTCTGGTGATGCGAGCCAGAGCGTTGAACACGTTGGTGTATCCTCTCCTCTGGTCAGCAGGAAGTCTGCACACACACACCTGGGGTCACACACACACCTGAGAGCACAGCAGCCAATCAGAGAGCAGCTCTCACCGCCCATCAGCCGTCATCCTGATCAGAGCAACCTCCGCCGGCGTCCCCACAAACGCTCCGGTGGCGCCGGCCGTCATCCCGATCAGAGCCTGCAGGGGGAGTCACAGGTTACCCTGGAGGAACCAGGACCAGAACCCGGACTAGAACCAGAACCGAACCCAGGACAGGAACCAGAACCGCCTCAGAGGAGCCCACCTTCAGCAGGAAGTTGGGCGGCCGTCCGTCGGCTCCTGTCATCTTCTCGAACAGGATGGTGTAGATGCCCAGGCGGGTGGTGGTGTAGGTGGCCTGGCGGAGGAGCCCTGCAGACAGGCTGGGAGGACGTCCTCAGTTAGGACAGGAGGGGACAGAGGGGGACAGGGACATGTCTCGGTACCAGGACCAGAACGGAGGCTACATCCATCCTGAAGCTCCTGTTCTGATTGCCGATTGGCCGGTGCAGACTAAGGAGGAGGGGATTACTCACTAGCTAGCAGCTAGCATGCTTAAGCTAGTCACCTGTGACTGGTACAGTTACTTTGAAGAAAACTTTATTAAGAAACTTTATGCTGTACAACGTGACGAGTTAAACGAACTCGTCACGTTAGACGCAGGGATGTGTTTAACGTTTCCTGTCGTCCATCATGACGCCAACATCCTGGACACCACGGAGCTGAAGTTGGCTTCTGATTGGCAGACGGCTAAAGGGCGATTCCACCTCATTGGGTCAGAACCGTGGTTCTGGTGGAGCGGGTCAGAACCCCAACACTGAGCGTCTTTAATTATCTGGAGTTTATAACTTCAATACCTAGACTCTTCAATATTTAAAAGCTGGTTTGATTAGTGAAAGTTTATAAAGTCCATTATCAGTGTGATCAGTTAGCGGCGCCGGCCAATCAGCATTCAGATCAGAAGCTACAGGATGTAGCCAAATGGAACAGGAAGTAGCCGCCACAGGGAGGACAACAGGATTTACTCCGGTCCTGATAGAGCAGACAGCCTACGGGTCCAGACTGGGACCAGTCTGGACCCGTCCGGTGGTACTGACCCGGTGTAGATGCCTCCCAGTCCTTCGTTCTTCAGGATGGAGAACAGAGCGTGGAAGCTGGTCTTGTACTCGCGGGCCTTGGTGCCCTGGCCGCTCAGCTGCATCCGGTTCTTCACCAGGTCCAACGGCTGGACGAACACCGTGGCCCCCATGCTGCAGGACAGACAGGCTCCCATCAGAACCGGGCCTCGTGGGTCACTGGGTGGTTCTGGTTCCGTTCTACTGAGCAGAACCCGAACCTTCCTGTGAGCTCAGACAGCTGCTGGTTCCATGGCAACCACTGACCATCCCCAGCAGTCAGGTGGTTCTGGTGGAGCGGGTCGGAACCGCTGGAGCTCAGCTGACAGGGGAAACTTTAGGCATAACACCGGAGTTCTGGTCCGGGAGGTTCGGAACAAATCTCACTAATACCGAACCTCCTGGAGCAGAACCAATCAGCTCCAGGAGGTTCTGAACCAATCAGCTCCAGGAGGTTCTGAACCAATCAGCTCCAGGAGGTTCCGAACCAATCAGCTCCAGGAGGTTCTGAACCAATCAGCCTCAGGAGGTTCTGAACCAATCAGCGCCTCTGGTCGTGGCCAGTAAATCGGGTCACAGCGGGTCAGAATCTACCGGGTAGCAGATTTAATCTGAACACCGGTCCTGTGAGCTAGCGTTAGCAGCTAGCATGTTCCGAGAGTCCAACACCAACATGGAGATAATCCCCCACTAACATTCAACTGATCATTTAATGATAATAATCCATAACTCACGTTAATCTGCCCCTGACAGCACAGCGGCTCCCCTTCGCCCTCTGACCTCTGACATTAGCCCGTTAGCACCGCGGCTAGCAGCAGCACCTACCCGGCCAGACCGCCGAACAGGAACTTTATGGCCTTCGGAGAGGTCTTGGGCTTTGTGTCCGCCATGTCGACCCGGTTCGGTCGGTGGCCAGCTGCCTTCCTGTCGCCTCTGGCCCGGTCGGTTCCTCGGCTCTATCCCCTGAACAGCAGCAGCAGCGGCCGAAGCAAGGTGACTGCTGGAGCCGCAACACGCGAACGATCCAAAACACACGAGCCAATCAGGGGGTGAGGCGGGACAAAAGGGAGACCAGCGGACCAATCAGCATACGGGGGCCAAGAGCACAGCGATGAATGGACCAATCAGTGAGCGAGGACCAAGGACACGAAAATGAACGAAAAGAAACGAGTGGCTTGTTTGGTTTACTGTCCGATTCAGTGCCAACGTTACCTTTAATGTCAAACTTTTGATAAAATCCGCCTTTTAAAAGAAAAAAACATTAAATTATTCACATATTTATATAAGCAGAATACTTAGCTACTGCCAACTCCTCAGCAGTCATTTTATTTCAAGAATTATATAATAATAAGGAATAATAACAGTAAAAAGTATATAAAATACTGAACATTACACATTAAAAATGTTAACTAAAAAAACTGCAGCGTTATTATTGACCTTTGGATCAATAATATCGGAAAGTCTGGTTGTCTCCTGAGTTCACCACTGGATGGCGCTGCTGAGGAGTTTAGAGCGAAGTTTCTTTCTGTTCTGAAGAAGAACAAACAGGTCAGATCAGGTCAAACCCAATAGAACCACAGAACCAACAGAACCCAGCAGAACCACAGAACCAACAGAACCACAGAACCACAGAACCAACAGAACCACAGAACTGAACAGAACCACAGAACCAACAAAACCACAGAACCAACAGAACCCAGCAGAACCACAGAACCCAGCAGAACCACAGAACCAACAAAACCCAGCAGAACTACAGAACCACAAAAAAGCAGCAGAACCACAGAACCAACAGAACCCAGCAGAACCACAGAACCAACAGAACCACAGAACCACAGAACCAACAGAACCACAGAACCGAACAGAACCACAGAACCAACAAAACCACAGAGCCCAGCAGAACCACAGAACCAACAGAACCACAGAACCAACAGAACCCAGCAGAACCACAGAACCAACAGAACCACAGAACCCAGCAGAACCTGCAGAACCAACAGAACCACAGAGCCCAACAGAACCACAGAACCCAACAGAACCACAAAGCCCAACAGAACCGCAGAACCAACAGAACCAACAGAACCCAGAAGAACCGCAGAGCCCAACAGAACCAACAGAACCACAAAACCAACAGAACCACAGAACCAACAGAACCACAGAGCCCAACAGAACCTGCAGAACAAACAGAACCACAGAGCCCAACAGAACCACAGAACCCAACAGAACCTGCAGAACCAACAGAACCCAGCAGAACCAACAGAACCCAGCAGAACCTGCAGAACCAACAGAACCAACAGAACCCAGCAGAACCAACAGAACCATAGAGCCCAGCAGAACCACAGAACCCAACAGAACCGCAGAGCCCAACAGAACCCAGCAGAACCACAGAACCAACAGAACCAGCAGAACCTGCTGCAGCACAGCTTCAGGCCGTTGAATCAAGCAGAATATTATTTAAACGTTTGTTTAACTCCTCACCAAGTTAAAGACATTTATAAATGACATAATGACGTTTCAGTGACTTTATTTCTTAGTTATGCTGATTTTCTCAGATCAGAATATTATTTCAGACCAATAAGATATAAATCTGAAACAGAAATGCTGGAAACTCTGTGTTTTACCTTCTTACAGGTTATTTTCAAACTGAACTCAAAGGTGCAGAATAACTTTTATTGTGTTTTTTTACATATTTGTTAAAACTGACACCATTTTGTGACAGTTTGATAATCTGAGAAAACATTGATCTCCTCCTCCATGAGCTGCTACTGATACCTGCAGAACTGCTCTGAACCCAACCAGAACCAACCAATCAGAGCCAGGAGGCGGGGCTTAGCGCCGTCAGTCAACGTCAGGTTCTTGCTGCTAAATGTGCTAATGGTGGAGAAACAACTTACCTTCACAGGAAAACCGTTTAATAGCCGTTTTTATGCTAACTAGCCTAGCATGTATGACAGGAAAACCGTTTATCCTCCAGTATCGGTGGCTATGCTAACCAGCCTAGCATGTATGGCAGGAAAACCGTTTATCCTCCAGTATCGGTGGCTATGCTAACCAGCCTAGCATGTATGGCAGGAAAACCGTTTATCCTCCAGTATCGGTGGCTATGCTAACCAGCCTAGCATGTATGGCAGGAAAACCGTTTATCCTCCAGTATCGCTGGCTATGCTAACCAGCCTAGCATGTATGGCAGGAAAACCGTTTATCCTCCAGTATCGGTGTCTATGCTAACTAGCCTAGCATGCATGACGACTCTACTGGTTGCTGGACCAGTTGATGGTTTGAGTCCTGTCAGGTTTTCAGTTGGACTCTGAGACTCTATAAATATCCAGATGGTGGACAGGAGAGAAAATGAACCAGAGAGAATCTGGAGCGAAGCAGCAGCTGCAGGTAGCAGCGTTTCTGAAATGACATGTTTCATATCTGAATGTTTTTATCTTTTCTCTTTTATCCACTCTGAGCTGATGGAAACTTTGGTGTTTTATCTTGTGAGAGAAACAATGACAATAAAAATTCATCTTATCTGGTTTTATGGACTGCAGGGGTTGGATAAAACTTTATTCAGCTGACTGACCTCTGACCTCTGACCTGTTTAACAGGAAACAAAAGAAGTTTCACCTGAACAGCGAATCAATGGCAGCTTGATGACCTGAACATGAAGCTGGTTTTATGGTTTTACAGCAGCTGGATTCATATTTAGGAGATTACAGCCTGTAAGAGACCTGGGACAGTACTGGGATTACTGGGATTACTGGGACAGTACTGGGACAGTACTGGGATTACTGGGATTACTGGGACAGTACTGGGATTACTGGGACAGTACTGGGATTACTGGGTCATGTTTACTGGTAGCCCAGTGAGTTAGCAGTGGGATTAATGGGATTAAGGAGCAACCAGCTCTGATAGAAACCGTTCAGTCAGAGGATCAACGTGTGAGGTCAGTCCTACAGGACAACATTAGTCAGGTCAGAGGTCAGAGGTCAGTCAAGGTCCAGTTCCATGACATGTCAGTGAGTCTGAAACAGAAAGAGAAAAAACTTTTGCTGTTCAAAGTAAAGAAGTTTGTAATAAATGATGTAAACATTCACATTAGCAAACATAAGCATTAGCAAACATTAGCATTAGCAAACATTAACATTAGCAAACATTAGCATTAGCAAACATTAGCATTAGCAAACATAAGCATTAGCAAACATAAGCATTAGCAAACATTAACATTAGCAAACATTAGCATTAGCAAACATTAACATTAGCAAACATTAGCATTGGCAAACATTAGCATTAGCAAACATTAACATTAGCAAACACTAGCGTTAGCAAACATTAGCATTAGACATTAGCATTAGTAAACATTAACATTAGCAAACATTAGCATTAGCAAACATAAGCATTAGCAAACATTAGCATTAGCAAACATTAACATTAGCATTAGCAAACATTAACATTAGCAAACATTAGCATTAGGAAACATTAGCATTAGCAAACATAAGCATTAGCAAACATTAGCATTAGCAAACATTAACATTAGCATTAGCAAACATTCACATTAGCAAACATTAGCATTAGCAAACATTAGCATTAGCAAACATTAGCATTAGCAAACATTAACATTAGCATTAGCAAACACTAGCATTAGCAAATATTAACATTAGCAAACATAAGCATTAGGAAACATTAGCATTAGCAAACATTAGCATTTATCCTGTTTCTATCAGAGGCCAGTCAGACTCAGCCTGCAGCAGCTGAGATGTTTGATCAGATCATCAACCTGCTCAGATGTGATGTTGGTCATGAAAGGTTCAGTTTGACTCTTTCACATGTTCATGGAAAGATTAGAACCAACTTAAATTTCATCCCATGACATTAATGGGACATAAGTTCACCAGTAAATAAATGAACAGGAACCAGGAAGTGGTCGTTTCTATTTTTCTGTTTGGAATGGAGTAGAAATGATTTATATTTAGTTTTGGGTTTTCTGGAAAAGTTCAGGTTTATAGCAGCGGCTCCTCGACTTTTCCACTCATGACTGATTTGAAAAGGCGATAAAGATTTAAAAGCTGCAGAGATGAAATGAGCATCAGAGTCTTATCATCTTATCTGGTTTTATGGGCTGCAGCTTTAACTCAGACAGCAAACAGAACTTCAGCTACATTACTGCGTTTCCTCTTGGTCACAAAGCAAACAGGAGAACATGTAGCTCTCTGCGGCGGCCATGTTGTCTGTGCTGTAGCTCTCTGCGGCGGCCATGTTGTCTGTGCTGTAGCTCTCTGCGGCGGCCATGTTGTCTGTGCTGTAGCTCTCTGCGGCGGCCATGTTGTCTGTGGTTCATGGCTGTCGCTGAGCGGTGAATCGGACCAGGATGGAAACTTTCCTCCCTGTCGGTCAGATCCACTGTGGACCCATCAGAACCGGGTCATCCATCAGCCTCAGTCCGTTCCGACTGCAGCTGGTTTCTGGTGATGATGCTAACCCCATGCTAGCTGCTCTGCCTCTCTGCTGATGGTCAAACCTCCAGGTCTCCCATGAAGGGAGGAAGTCAGACCAGCAGCAGAAGAAGAAACTCTTCAATCGATAAGGAATAATCAGTGAGGCTGATTTATCATCAGGTCTGAGAATTGATCAAAATCTGATTTATTCCACTGATAGTTTGTTTCTTTAACTGCTGATGAAAAGACGGAAAACACAAAATATTTCCTCTTAATATTTGATCAGATGTTTTAACTCAGTGGAGATTAAAGATGGAAACTCTGATCCTGTTTTTAAATCTGAAACAGTTTAAATATTCATCCCATAATGTTTTACCATTTATTCAGTCTGGATCCAGTTGGACCCTCTGCTGTCTCACCTGACAGTAAAGATCTCCTTCAACACTTCACCAGAGTCTGAATGAGAAGAAGAACATTTAGTTCACCTGTCTAATTCCTCTGACAGGTGAACCGTCAGAGGAATCAGCAGGTAGAGGGCGGAGTCCAGTCACAGTCTGACCAATCAGAGAGCAGAACCTGCAGGACTGAAGTCAGTGGAGTACCAGCCCCCCTGCTGATGACATCACTGAACAGTGCGCTGTGATTGGCTGCTGGATGAGAGTTTCTGCCTGACTCAGAGAGTTCAGACCAGATCAGCTGAAGATGGAGCTGCTGCTGCTGCTGCTGCTGCTGCTCTGCGTTTCTGCGGCTGCTGAGCGTCTGCCCTCCTCGTCCGGCCCGGTTCTGCTCCCTCCGGTCCAACATGAGGATCTGGAGGTGGTGGCTTGTTCACCTGCTAATGAAATGGACATGAAGGCCCTGGACGGTGAACACGTCTGGCACGCCGACTTCGTCCAAGGAAAAGGAGTCGTCACCATGCCGCACTTCCTGGTCCATCCAGAGTTCCCAGGGTTTTATGAGCGAGCCGAGGAGAGAGAAAAGTTCTGCAAAGACAACCTGAAGGTTCTCCGTCTAGAAATGAAGGACATCCCCGATCCGCTTGGTGAGGAAACGATCCTGAGCTGGTAGAGAACAAGACTGGATCAGACTGAAGGAGTCTGAATGAGACTGAATGAGACTGAAGACTAAAGGTTGGTCCCATTTAGTCCCATTTAGTCCCATTTGGTTTCATTTGGTCCCATTTGGTCCCATTTAGTCCCATTTAGTCCCATTTAGTGTCATTTAGTCCCATTTAATCCCATTTAGTCCCATTTAGTGTCATTTAGTCCCATTTAGTGTCATTTAGTCCCATTTAATCCCATTTAGTCCCATTTGGTCCCATTTAGTCTCATTTTAGTCTCATTTTAGTCCCATTTAGTGTCATTTAGTCCCATTTAGTCCCGTTTAGTCCAATTCAGTCTCATTTTAGTCTCATTTTAGTCCCATTTAGTCCCATTTAGTGTCATTTAGTCCCATTTGGTCCCATTTAGTCCTATTTAGTCCCATTTAGTCCCATTTAGTCCCATTTAGTCTCATTTTAGTCCCATTTAGTCCCATTTAGTCCCACTTAGTCCCATTTAATCCCATTTAGTCTCATTTAGTCCCATTTAGTCCCATTTAATCCCATTTAGTCCCATTTAGTCCCATTTAGTCCCATTTAATACCATTTAGTCCCATTTAGTGTCATTTAGTCCCATTTAGTCCCATTTAATACCATTTAATCCCATTTAGTCTCATTTAGTCTCATTTAGTCCCATTTAGTGTCATTTAGTCCCATTTAGTCTCATTTAGTCCCATTTGGTCCCATTTGGTCCCATTTGGTCCCATTTAATCCCATTTAGTCCCATTTAGTCCCATTTGGTTTCATTTGGTCCCATTTGGTCCCATTTAGTCCCATTTAGTCCCATTTAGTGTCATTTAGTCCCATTTAATCCCATTTAGTCCCATTTAGTGTCATTTAGTCCCATTTAGTGTCATTTAGTCCCATTTAATCCCATTTAGTCCCATTTGGTCCCATTTAGTCTCATTTTAGTCTCATTTTAGTCCCATTTAGTGTCATTTAGTCCCATTTAGTCCCGTTTAGTCCAATTCAGTCTCATTTTAGTCTCATTTTAGTCCCATTTAGTCCCATTTAGTCTCATTTTAGTCCCATTTAGTCCCATTTAGTCCCACTTAGTCCCATTTAATCCCATTTAGTCTCATTTAGTCCCATTTAGTCCCATTTAATCCCATTTAGTCCCATTTAGTCCCATTTAGTCCCATTTAATACCATTTAGTCCCATTTAGTGTCATTTAGTCCCATTTAGTCCCATTTAATACCATTTAATCCCATTTAGTCTCATTTAGTCTCATTTAGTCCCATTTAGTGTCATTTAGTCCCATTTAGTCTCATTTAGTCCCATTTGGTCCCATTTGGTCCCATTTAGTCCCATTTAGTCCCATTTAGTGTCATTTAGTCCCATTTAGTCTCATTTAGTCCCATTTAGTCCCATTTAATATCATTTAATCCCATTTAGTCTCATTTAGTCCCATTTAGTCCCATTTAGTCCCATTTAATCCCATTTAGTCTCATTTAGTCCCATTTAGTCCCATTTAGTCCCATTTAATCCCATTTAGTGTCATTTAGTCCCATTTAGTCTCATTTAGTCCCATTTAGTCCCATTTAGTCCCATTTAGTCTCATTTCACCATGGAAACGTTTGGTTTCTCTTCCTGCTGTTTGCTCAGTTCAATCCAGATTTCTGGTGGCTCTGTGTGTCTCTGTGTCTCTCTGTGTGTCTCTGTCTCTCTGTGTGTCTCTGTGTGTCTCTGTGTCTCTCTGTGTGTCTCTCTGTGTGTCCTCTGCTCGTTAACCTTTGCTCTGACCTCCATGTGGACAGACCCCCCCTCCGTCCTGCTCTACTCGGCCCACCATGCGGTTCTGGAGGAGAAGAACGTCCTGGTGTGTCACGTCTCTGGTTTCTGTCCGGCGCCGGTCCAGGTGTCCTGGATGAAGAACGGAGAGGACGTGACGGCGGGCAGCAGCCTCAGCGTCCCCCTGCCCAGCAGGACCAGCAGCTTCACCCAGATGTCCAGGCTGGACTTTGTCCCTCGGGTCGGAGACGTCTACAGCTGCTCAGTGGACCACCTGGCTCTGAGGAAGCCACTGACCAGAACCTGGGGTGAGCGGCCTTTGACTAGACAGGCAGCAGCCGAAGCAGAGACTGACTGACGTCTCCTGTCTGCAGAGTTCCAGGTGGCGGCGCCGGCCGGGCCCGGCGCCGGCCCGGCGGTTTTGTGTGCGGTGGGAGTGACGGTGGGTCTGCTGGGCGCGGCCGCCGGAGCGTTCTTCATGGTTAAAGGGAAGCAGCTGATTGGTCCGTCCTGAACCTCCTGACAGGAAGTCCTGGTTCTGATCCCAGATGGATCCGATCAGTTCGGATCCATCTGAGACTCAACATGAAGCTCCTGGACTCAGTATAGAAATATGATTTCTAGAAGTTCTGGATGTTTCCTTTCATAACGTCACAGCGATGACGTTCTGGTGACCCGAACGTTCGGGTCACCAGAACGTTCGGGTTCTGGTGACCCGAACGTCGGATCCTCAGGCGGTTCTGGACTGACTCGGTTCTTACTGGCTGGTTCTGATTGTTTTCTGATTAAAATGTAATAAAAACTTTTCCTCTCTGAGGTTTTATTGTCTTTCCTCTGAAACGTTTCCATCTGCAGCTGATTAACAGCAGCAGCTTCAAGAACCTGGACACAAAATGAACTCAGTGGAAAAACGATTTAATATTAATATGAACTCATATAAAAATGTTTTAATCTTTAAACCAACCGGAAACTTCCTCATGTTACTCAGCTCAGAAAAACTCAAAACCATTTAAATATGTTAACTAAATGACACAGAATGGAGGCTGCACAGTGGAGCAGTGGGTAGTTTCAGCAGGACGGTTCTGGGTTCGATTCCCGGGGTCTTTCTGCATGTCTGCATGTTCTCCCTGTGATGATGGGTTCTCTCCGGTTCTCCGGCTTCCGCAGAAAGTCCAGAAACACGACTGTCAGGTTAACGGACAGACCGTTGACCTGTCCAGGTGACCTTCCTCCAGGTGACCCTCCTCCAGGTGACCTTCCTCCAGGTGACCCTCCTCCAGGTGACCCCTCCTCCAGGTGACCCTCCTCCAGGTGACCCTCCTCCAGGTGACCCTCCTCTGGTCCGAGGGCAGCAGGTGTTAGAAACGGTTGCAGCTTAAAGCCAAACGCTGCAGGACACAGAGACTCTGAGACAAAAGCAGGATTAAGAGTCAGAGGACAAAACGTTATTTTTATACTGAGGAAGGAAAAAACACGAGAGGAGAAACAGAAACTAACCTGAGAGAAAAATGAGAAGAAAAGAAAAACTCAAATAAAACATGAAAAAATCTGATGGATGAAACCAAAACCTGTAAGATCATAAAACTGTTTTTATTTTTAGAAAGAATTTACTGATTAATATTCATCTGTTAACATTCAGTCTGAAGATAAAACCTTTTCATGACCTTCAGACGACCTTCATGTGTTCATATCGTCCATCAGCATCATAAACAGATAAAACAATAACATCCATAAATTCAGTTATGAGACGTCAGAAACAAAGTTCAACACATTTATTAGATTTGAAGGAACAAAATCGTCCATCAGGCCAAATTAACTTCCTGAGTTTCATTTTATTTAAATTACAGCAAATCATCAACAAGCCTTTTCTCAAAATACCTTTTATAAAAACTAAAAACGTCTCGTTACATTTTCTGATTTGGGGAAAAGAAAAGAAACGAGGCTGTAAAAGGTTTTATCTAAACGGATCAGAAAAGTTTCAGTTCAACAAATTAAATGTTTTTATGTCTTTTAGTTTTAGAGAAACTTTTGGAAATGATGATTTTTAGAACGTTTGATATAATTTAATATTTTTATTTGATATAATTTATATTTATTCCAATTGAAACACGGATAAGAGGAGAAAGATTCCTGCAGCAGGTTTTTATCTTCAGTAGAACCATCAGAACCATCAGAACCATCAGAACCAACAGAACCATCAGAACCAACAGAACCATCAGAACCAGTGCATCCAGTCATCACCTGCTGCTCTGCTCCTGTCAGGTCAATCTGCCCGGTAACAGGTGACGCTGCGCCGCCATGTGATTCGCCGTCCTGCTCCAGCACCAGGCCCTCAGGCTGCCTCAGTTCGTCTCCTGACCTGCAGGAATGGGTCGCTCTCTGCTCCTGGTTCTGGTTCTGGTTCTGGTTCTGGTCCAGACTGCAGGTAGGAACCAAAACTCTGATTCATGGAGTTGTTCAGCTTCCTGAGATCAACCAGAGAAACGATTTATGATTTATTAAATCTGTGGATGTGTTTTATGCTTCTGATTTATTTCAATCTGTTTCTGAGACCGACGGCTCTGATTGGCCGGATCTGATCTGGATTATTTATCAACAGCTGAAAATAATAAACATAAAGAACTTCAACATTTCCTCAATATTAAACATAAAATAACGTTTAATTATCATCTCTGGTTGCAGCTGTCAGAATAAATTAAGTTTGATAAACGATCCATTCAATTCAGATTCACAGGCAGAAAGGTCAGGGGATAGCATAGTTAGCTAGCATAGCCAGCTAGCATAATGAGCTAGCATAGCCAGAAAGCATAAACAGCTAGCATAGCCAGCTAGAATGGCCAACTAGCCTATCTAGCAAGCTAGCATAGCCAACTAGCATAGTGAGCTAGCATGGCCAGCTAGCATAGTGAGCTAGCATGGCCAGCTAGCATAGCAAAATAGCATAGCCAGCTAGCATAACAAGCTAGCATAGCCAACTAGCATAGCCAGCTAGCATAGCCAGATAGCATAACAAGCCAGCATAGCCAACTAGCATAACAAGCTAGCATAGTGAGCTAACATAGACAGCAAGCACAACCAGATAACATAGCCAGCTAGCATAGCCAGATAGCATAGTGAACTAGCATAGCAAGCTATCATAACCAGCTAGCATAGTGAGCTTGCATAGCAAGCTAGCATAGCCAATTAGCATAACCAACTAGCTTTTTAAGCTTCTCAAGAATCATATCCAATCTTCGTTTCTCTGATCTTCACTGATAAATTTCTTAATTTCAGATTTAAATGATGATTAAAATCACTTTTCAGGATTCCTGATGTTTATTTGGAAGGATTGCTGGTCCAACGTGTGCGACTGGACTCTCAGTGATCAATCAGTGATCAATCACTGATCAATCAGGGTATTTTGTCTTCATCAGCCTGTCAGATGAAAGCAGATCAATTTAATTCTTTTGTGCTGCAGAAAATGTTTCATCGCCTCGTCACCAATCAAACCTTTTAGTTTCTGAGTTTCTTTGGGAGGAAAAACTTTGATCCTGTTCATGTCTGGAGGAAGAGATTCCCTGGCAGGATCAGTTCTCCAGATCAGTTCTCCAGATCAGTTCACCTGATCAGTTCACCGGACCAGTTCTCCAGAACCGGACCAGTTCTCCAGAACTGATCCGGTGAACTGATCAATTCTCCAGATCAGTTCACCGGACCAGTTCACCGGATCAGTTCACCGGACCAGTTCACCGGATCAGTTCACCGGACCAGTTCACCGGATCATTTCTCCGGACCAGTTCACCGGATCAGTTCACTGGATCATTTCTCCGGACCAGTTCTCCGGACCAGTTCACCGGACCAGTTCTCCGGACCAGTTCACCGGACCAGTTCTCCGGACCAGTTCACCGGACCAGTTCACCGGATCAGTTCACTGGATCATTTCTCCGGACCAGTTCTCCGGACCAGTTCACCGGACCAGTTCACCGGATCATTTCTCCAGATCAGTTCACCGGACCGGTTCTCCGGATCAGTTCACCGGACCAGTTCACCGGATCATTTCTCCAGATCAGTTCACCGGACCATTTCTCCGGACCAGTTCACCGGACCAGTTCACCGGACCAGTTCTCCGGATCAGTTCACCGGACCATAAATGATGACCAGTTTGTGTTTATGAGATTCTGTCAGGATCTGAGCTGAACTGTTAAATAACCCAAAATATGAATTTATTCTGAAATTAATGAGACGATAAAAACCAAACACTGGATGAACTGAAATATTCATTTTGGTTCAGAAGAACTTCAGACCTGATTCACTTCCCCTGAGCTGTGATCATATGACAGATGATCCACCAGGCCAGTTAGAGGCACTGTGGTAGCAGAAAGTGACCTTTGACCTGCTAACACCTGCTGTTCTAGAGTTATATTATCTAGATGTTTCCTATGTTGTCTGAATGTTGATCTGTTTTCCTTCCAGCTGCTTTCATGAGCCAAGAACTGTTCGTCTGCCAGTTTAACTCCTCTGAGCTGCAGGACGTTCGCTACAGCTACTCCTACGTCTACAACAAGGTGGAGTTCATCCGCTTCGACGGCCATGTTGGATCCTTCGTTGGTCTGACCTCGTTTGGTGAGACGCTGGCAGCTCGTTGGAACAACGGCACCGACTGGCTGAAGGTCATGAAAACCTACAGAGAGAAGATCTGCCAGCCCAACGCTGAGCTCTGGTATAGATATGTGTTCGATAGATCAGGTGAGCTCTGAGCTCCGATTCATATGTATTGATATGATCAATACATATATATCAGAATGATGTATAATAAGATCATTTCCTCTGTTTGGCTCGTTTAGCTTAAATAACCTCAAACCAACGACTGAGGAGCATAAATGATAATAATTATCAGGTGAAATATTTTGGTTCAGCAGGTGAAGCTGAACACAGAGGACATTTTTATTTGATCCAGAAACTCTATAATTTTATATTTTATTAAAAATCTCCTTTCTCTGGTTACATCTGGATTCTCAGAATGATGGGAAGTTTTAATATTTGATCATTATTTAGGATTTAAATAAATTTGCTCCTAGTTTACAGTCTGTTTATTTTTACCTCTGTGTGAATCTGCAGGTTTCATCTGAAAGATAATAAACATTATTTTTAATATTTTCTAGTTTCATTTTAATCCATATTTGTAAAGACCTGACTAACTCATTTGCTCTGGGTCAAAGGTCAAACAGTGATCAGTAAATGTTGACCTGAGCATCACTGACTCTCCTCTTCCTGTTTCAGTGGCGCCGTCGGTCAGTCTGAGCTCAGTGGCGCCCCCTGCTGGCGGCCGTCCCGCCATGCTGACCTGCAGCGTCTACGGCTTCTTCCCCAAACAGATCAGACTCACCTGGAGGAGAGACGGACAGGAAGTCACCTCTGATGTCACTTCCACCGCCGAGCTGCCAGACGGCGCCTGGCTCTACCAGATCCACTCCAGCCTGGAGTTCACACCCAGGTGAGACCAGGTAACACACACCAGGTGAGACCAGGTAACACACACCAGGTGAGACCAGGTAACACACACCAGGTAACACACACCAGGTAACACACACACACCAGGTGAGACCAGGTAACACACACAGGTAACACACACAGGTAACACACACACACCAAGTGAGACCAGGTAACACACACCAGGTGAGACCAGGTAACACACACCAGGTGAGACCAGGTAACACACACCAGGTGAGACCAGGTAACACACACCAGGTAACACACACCAGGTGAGACCAGGTTGGTTCACATGATTATCAATAATCGATAATGGTGGAGCTTCGTTCAGGTTGTCCTCAGGTTGCAGGTGATCGTCTGACCTTCAGCACCAACAGAGTCGGTCTGATGGTGAATCAGCTGCTTTCACATGTTCTAGTCTAAAGGCGGAGCTGATAAAAGCTGCAGGCCTGATTCTGGTCACTAAGGTCAGACTGAGACTCTCAGCCATCAGCAGCCAATCAGAACGAGCCTCAGTCTGATTCCTGGGAAGTCCTCTGGGACAGGACCATGTGTCTCCTGGTGTCCTCTGGGACAGGACCATGTGTCTCCTGGAGTCCTCTTTGAGAGGACCACGTGTCTCCTGGTGTCCCCGAGGGACTGAAGTCCTTTGGGACAGGACCACGTGTCTCCTGGTGTCCTCTGGGACAGGACCATGTGTCTCCTGGTGTCCTCTGGGACAGGACCACGTGTCTCCTGGTGTCCTCTGGGACAGGACCACGTGTCTCCTGGTGTCCCCGAGGGACTGAAGTCCTCTGTCAGGAGACAAAGTCTGGATCAGATGGACGATGGTTATGACAGATGTTAGTGTCATTCAATATGAACATTAATATACATATTGGAGGAGGGTCTCTGATTGGAGGAGGGTCTCTGATTGGAGGAGGGTCTCTGATTGGAGGAGGGTCTCTGATTGGAGGAGGGTCTCTGATTGGAGGGTCTCTGTGATTGGAGGAGGGTCTCTGATTGGAGGAGAGTCTCTGATTGGAGGAGGGTCTCTGATTGGAGGAGGGTCTCTGATTGGAGGAGGGTCTCTGATTGGAGGGTCTCTGATTGGCTGAGCCCTGGTTGAACAGGCATCACCTGCCAGAGGCCCTGAGGATGGAAGAAGTTCAGTGATTCTCAGTTTAATCTGCTCCAAACCAGACAGAGACGCTGCTGGTCAGTTTCTATTGTTCCTCTGTAAGGTGGTGAGGATGGAGCTTTGCTGATCTCTCTTCACCAGGCCAGAGGTTTGGAGGGACCAGGTCAAAGGTCAGTGAGCTGTATCCCCAGCATCACTGATGAGGGTCAGTGAGTGACCGGATGATTCGGTTAGTTTGGTTTGATCAAACCAGTTCACCAGGTGTTTCCTCTCGTCCCTGATGAGACTCAGTCCCATCGCATCGTCTGCATACTTAACAATGGTTCGTACTGAACCAGAGGTCACCAGGTGTCACCAGGGGTCACCAGGGGTCATCAGTGGGCTCAGGTCACAGCCTGGGGGAGCCAGTGATCAGAGATGAAGTATGTGAGGAACCCAGCAGCCAGTTGTACAGGCGGGCGTTGAGTCCAGGGGGCGCTGGTGTTCTCACACGCTGGACGGTGTGAACGGAACCAAACGGGTCTCAGAGCTGCTGCTTGATGTCCTGCAGGTCTGGAGAGAAGATCTCCTGCATGGTGGAGCATCTGAGCTCAGAGGAGCCGCTGACCATCGACTGGAGTAAAGACCTGCATGGCGCCGCCGCCGCCGCCGCCGCTTCAACAGCCGACACTTTCTACCGTTAAACCTTCCAGAAACGATCACAGCCAATCAGCACAGACTCAATCAGAGGCTCAAGGTTTCCTACAGAACAAACTGATTAACTTTTCTTTTCTGTCCCACATCAAGAAATTCAATTCATCCACAAAAACTCTAATTAATTATTCCACTAACTGAGACGTGATTGGTCAGCTGGACTCCTAAGAAATGAACCAAATACATAAACTCTTCATGAACTTGGAGGCGTTTCCTTCATGGAGAAACTCAGTTATCAGACCTTTTATTGTCTTCCAGTCAAACTGTTTAAGGTTCATTTCTCTGCAGTCGATCTATTTCAGTAATGAACGCCGTCAATCCTCATGTTTCTTATTATGTCAGCAGAAATAAATTAAAAACTCAGCAAACCTCCGACTGGGATGGATGGTCAAAATCCAGATCTCAGTTTTGTCCAGATTTGATCAAAGTAGAGATTTCTATTGACGTTTGGTGAGTTTGTTCATCAGGGGGATCAAAAGTTATCAAAATGTTTCTGAGCTTCCTGAAGGGGCGTGGCCACAATGACAACATGAAAAAAGATAAAAGTTACTGACGCGTCATCATGTTGATGTTGTTTTATTCTGCTATCATGTTTGAAATAAATAAATCTTAAATGTTTCAATATGATGATGTAAATCATGAAGTTTTCACAAATGAACTGATGAATCTGTGAGAGCATGAATGAGCCGTCGCTGATTTAAATGAGACGATGAAAACAAACTGAAGTCTGGTGACTTAATCTGCACCTGTCTGTCTGCTCACCTGTCTGTCTGTCTGTCTGCTCACCTGTCTGTTAAGCTCCGCCCCCTGGCCGCCCCATGCCTGAGTCGGAGAAGACCAAAATTGCGTTTGGAGTTTTGGGACTGATCCTGGGTCTGGGTTTGTCTCTAACTGGATTCATCTACTACAAGAAGAAAGCAGGAGGTCAGAACCAGTTTAAACCAGTTTAAACCAGTTTGTAGCAGATTAAAACCAGATCTTATCCATTTATTTTGGGATTTGTGGACAACATGCGAATAAATCTGGTTCATCTCAGATCTGAGATCTAGAACATCTAGACCTAGTTCACATAGATCTGGTTTACGTTTCCCACTCCTTTAGTGAGAGTCTAGATTATTTCCATAGATCAAACCTTCCTCATGTTCGTTCTGTTTTTGTTCAGCTCTGGCTCCCATCCTGTCCATGAACTGAGGAACAGAACCGGACCTGCAGTCCAGATCTGGACCTGAAGTTCTGGACCGGAAGATCTGGACCTGAAGATCTGGACCTGAAGTTCTGGACCTGAAGTTCTGGACCTGAAGTTCTGGACCTGAAGCCCGGTTCTGATCTCTCCAGATCGTCACGTTTAGAGTTAAAATAATTTTCTCTGATTTTATTTTCATTTTTATAACTTTTATTAGGATTTCAGCTCCTTCGTCTCCCAGATGGAGGAAAAAATTTCATGAAATGTTTTCAGAAAAGCTGAAATCAGACGATAATCATGTAATTCTGTTTATTATTAATAATAATTAGAATAATTTGTGTCATTTTGGTTTATTGTTTTTTCTCTTTGGGATTTTTTCCTAAATTGTTTTATTGTTTCTCTGAACTGAAGATGACGTTTATTGATTTATTGGTTATAAATAATGATATTAATACACCTGAGGTCCAAATGGTAAAACATACAAATATTAATACAACACATTAGACTATTTTCACATTAACACATACACTTACCGGCCACTTTATTAGGTACGCCTTCCAAGTGCTTGTAACCCAGCAGCTAACAGCAGCTGCTGCCAGATGCTGCCAGATGCTTTACCCCCCTAACCTGCTGGCCCTTTACCCCCTAACCTGCTGGTCCTTTACCCCCTAACCTGCTGGTCCTTTACCCCCCAAACCTGCTGGTCCTTTACCCCCCAACCTGCTGGTCCTTTACCCCCTAACCTGCTGGTCCTTTACCCCCCAAACCTGCTGG
>CAEGAE010046213.1:0-30523 GCA_903067095.1 Girardinus metallicus
GAGAAAAATTGCATATGTGTGTGACATTTTAATAGTATATATGTGCAATTTTAATATTTTGTGTGTGTGTATTAGTTTTTAGTAGTGTGTGAGAGACAAAACATAGACTTTGTCATAAACGGCCCCTCATAGGGGAGCATGAAGGTGCCGTAAATGTCCCATATTGCTTACCCCTTTCCCCCCATTCTTACATTGGTCCCCTGGTCTATTTCCTCCCCTCCACCCCAAGCCCCCCCACTCCAGACGACATTTCCCCGTATTCTCAAACAGGTATGGGGCAAGGTGAGAGTTCATCTATTAAACTGACTGAAGATGAAAACATAAACTAAAAGCTGGAGTATAGACATTTTTTGTAAGTGTATTTGTGAGCCTGCCTCTTTATTATTAAATTCAATATAATTTCAGATCTTTGTATAACTTTTCTTCTGGTTAAATTAGAAAGTGAGCTATTATTGTTACAAGTTAGTTTTGTAAACTACAAAAAAGTAACTGTTAGAGAAGCTCAAATAAGAAAAATTGGACTGATATTGTTATCCGATATTAACACTGCTGTTATGCCACATTTGCCTATATTTTATTTTAGAATTTTTTTTATCCGATTACTCGATTAATCGTAAGAATAATCAATAGATTACTCAATTACTAAAATATTCGTTTACAACAGCACTAGTTTTAGTATCAGGTTTAAATAATTAATGAACCCTGAAGTATTTCAACAGGCACATTGCCTACTTGTGCCCAATATACACCTCCCTATAATTTATCCCAGTTTTGCTGACATGTAAGATAACACTTGTTTCCCTCTCTAATATTTAATATAATATTTTTGTGGCGTGTCATTTGATTCCAGGTATAAAGTATGATGCAGACAAGGAGGAGAAGCAGCTACAGGAGGCTCGTCAGAGGGAGCTTGATCGAATAGAGGAGACAAAACTCAAGGCTGCAGAACAAGGTCAGAGTTCAGCTTTGACTATTAAAGAGAGATGTGTGTGTTTCTGTCCAACAATATTTGTCTTCAGATAAAGACATTTTTAACAGTCTCAGGAGCATCCTGAGCTAAGCCATTAGAGGTGAAGGAGAAACTAGAAACTACTTTATCAAGCAGGCATCACTGATTGACCAGATATGATAACATATTTCAGCAACATGCAGCTGCTTATCTCCTAAAGGCTATTACTTTTAATTAGAAATGTAGGCTGAGCAGCATTTGTCATGTGTTTTTGCAGATGCTATAGATCATAATAGCAATTTACAGCTAATGTAACAAATCTCAGAATGTAAAACCTCAACTGCAAATATATACAAACCCAGTTCCAATGAAATTGGGATGTTACAGAATACAATAATTAATAAATCCTTTTGTATCTATATACAATTTGTAGTCGATTCGAAGCAATAATTTTGTAAAACTTTGGGAGACCTTGAGATTGATAACTGACCCATTACAATGAAGAGGCTTTTGACGTCATCATTTTATTTTTACCTGTCAGGTTGAAGGTAAAACCTGACAGAAAAAATATTTGGAACAAATACTCAAAATTGTTTGGGTTTTCACAGAGAACACAAAGCTAGAGAAGCAGGACACCTTTGTGGAAAAGCTTGTCACACAAGTGATCAAAAACCTACAGGTCAAGATCTCTAACATCCATGTTCGCTATGAGGATGATGTGAGTATTTCAGCTATATATCAGTAAAAAGTACTTTAATTCTCTACAATAGCTTGCAGGGATGTTAATAACAATGTGTGTGTGTTTGTCTCCTCAGATCACTAATCCAAACTGTCCTTTGTCATTTGGAGTGTCGCTTAAAAACCTCAGCCTTCAAGTAATTTGTTATATCTTTTGTTATAATATAATATAATATAATATAATATAATATAATATAATATAATATAATATAATATAATATAATATAATATATGCTTTTACAGACAGCTGATAATCACTGGAAACCCAGTTTGCTAGATGAACACTCAAAGCTTTTCTTCAAGGTAAGAAATTTTACTAAACTTTTTTCCGTCACTTTTAAATCGTATATTTCTAGGAAGTGCTTCTTGTGTTGTGCTGCGTACTATTGGTTAACCACTATAATTTCAACCAGTCAGTTTAGTTCTCAGAAACATTTTTATTTTTTATTGGCTCTGGGCTCTGGACCAAAGCTCTAGATGTCAACTCTATGCATCACCATCAGTGAATAGCTTCATCGCTCCTCATGACTAAGTTGTTTGTATTTTGCTTGTCATCAGTTGGTTCAGCTGAACAACTTGTTTGCCTACTGGAATGTCAACTCGGTTCTCTTCTCTAATCACAGTCCAGATGAAGCCCTGGTGAGTCACTGGATTGTCTTTACCTGCTCGAATTTACCCTAGTTTTCTTACCGTAGTCTTTTTAATTGGACACAATTGAAATGTCTTTTGCAAATGATATGAAAACCTTTTTTTGATCTTTAGGAAAAGACTGATGTGAAAATATGATGCAAAACGGAATAAAAAGTCACATTAATAGAGATGTTGTTTTCCAATTTTATAGCGACGTCTTCAGAACAGCATGGAGATCAAACCCTCTGTTGCCGTCAGCCATGACTTCAGTGAGTGAGCCACTGCCTCTTGTTTTGTAGTATATTTACAGTTCATCTGATGAAACCTAGCAAAGTTATCTTTTGAGGTTATTTCTTCAGTCTGCATGTGATATGCACCACGTACACCACAAACTCTAATGTGCTGTGCTCAGATTTTATGGGATACACCAGCACAGAATTGCACAGAACTGTAACTAAATATATTTAAAAAAAAAATTGTGGTGATAACATACCAAAATTTTAAAACTTTTAAGACAAATAAGCACTTTTGGAAAGCATTGTATGTTTATATAACAAACATTTAATCCCTACCACTATATCCAGAGATTATCAGCAAATGTCATAAACATTATTTTGGTAATTTTCCCTTGCAACCACTAGTATACATTTTATAAGTTGATTATTCTTGTAAAAGAGAATAAGAGAAAAAATGTTCCATATGGTTAGAAATCCATGCCCTTTATTTATACAAAATCAACTGTGCTAAAAAAAAATAAAAAATTGTTTCCTTTTGCCGGTTTCCAGTCTTTCGTCCTATATCCGCAAATGCAAAACTGCGAATGAATCCAAGATCAGATGTGGATTTCTCTTCTCCTAAAGTGGACCTGATGGTCAACCTCAGCGAAGTGGCTATTGAACTCAACAAACCTCAGGTTAGTGCGTCTCTATTCAGGCCAGGTCTGTGAAATTTGACTGGAAAATCCTAAGGCAAATAAAGATGTTTAAGGTAAACAACATTGGATGATAAGAGCGCGCTCTGCTCCTTTGTAATCACAGATTTCCTGTCTTTCCAGTACATTAGCATTTTGGAGCTGCTGGGCTCAGTGGATATGATGTCACGAAATCTGCCATACAGGAAATACAGACCCGAGGTCCACGTTCACAGAAATGCTCGCATATGGTCAGAATACATCTGAGTGCTTTTTACCACCACTGCCTGATGCACACCTACATTTACTGACGCAAGTGCTTTTATGTTCCTGGATTTCAGGTGGAAATATGTGATCAAAGGCATCTTGGAGGTGGATGTGAAGCCTCATCTCCACATGTGGTCATGGCAACACATCCAATGCCACCGGCAAACAGTGAAGTGTTACAGAGAGCTCTACAAGAAGAAGATCACCTGCAAAAAGCCCAGTGTGGAGCTGCTCGAAAAGCTGGAGGTGTGACAGGGATGAACTGCATTTAAATTAGTTTTTAACTTCTAATTGGGGATTTTTTGAGAAAAAGTTCAAGCTTTGTCTTCGGAGAATAAAATGCACAGCTAACTAATTTTTTGATTTTGATGTAAAATTGATGCTCATACATTCTTTTTTTTTGTTTTTTGCTCAGTTGTTGCCTTAGTTTATCACAATTTATTTAATAAAGAACATTTGATTAATGCTTATTTATTGCAATAATTAGACAAAAAGAGTTTTAATGACAGTGGTGCAGTTGGTAGCGCTGTTGCCTTGCACCAAGAAGGTCCTGGGTTCAATTCCTGGCCTTTCTGCACAGAGTTTGCATGCTTGGGTTCCCTCCGGGTTCCGGCTTCCTCCCGCAGTCCTAAAACATGACTGTCAGGTTGATTTTTCTCTCTAAATTCTCCCTATGAGTGAGTGTGTGTGCATGGTTTTGTGTCCTGTCTGTCTCTAATGTTGCCCTGCAACAGACTGGCGACCTCTCCAGGGTGACCCCTCCTCTCGGGAAATGTTAGATGGAGATGGGCACCAGCACCCCTCCTGACCCCACTAGGGACAAAGGTGTATAGAAAACGGATGGATGGAGTTTTAATTATAATGATTTTCTTTATTCCCAGGCTACACAGAAAGCTTTAGATATTTTCAACATCACATTGGCGAGACAACAAGCTGAAGTGGAGGTAAGAACCTGGGGTGTTTTATATTTTTTCATTTTCCAACAGGTACAACATATCTATGCAGGAATTTCCATTAATTCATTGCAGCTGTGATCATCTGCTTTATTAAACTTCCTTAGACTTTAAAATTAGAGAAATATTTTCCAGTCATGTGAGACACTCTTGTTGACATGTTTAGATTTTCTCACATACACTCATCAGGCATAACATCATCATCAGGTGAGGTGAATATTACTGATTATTTCTGCATCATGGAACTTGTTAGTAGATGGGATACATTGGGAAGGAACTGAACATCTTGTCCTGAAAGCTGATGTGTAGGAAGTGTAATGATTTGAGCGAGTTTGGTCCAAGAGTTATGATCTGTGCATATTTTTATGGTGAATCCATTCTTATCACAGCAGCTAAAACCTTTCTATAGCTAAGAAGGTCACAATGAACTATAGTACAAGAAAGAACTACAATTAGATGAATCTAGGTGCTTAGAAATGAGCTCTGTTTGCTCCTACTGAAGAGCAATGTTATAAAGACTATAAATTTGGCTTTGTTTCAGAGTTTCATTATGCTTCTTCCCCAGGCGAGCAAAGCAGGACTCCGTATTTATCGTCCAGGGAAACAGATGGAGGAGGAAGAATCTCAGGGTTGGCTTAGCTGGATGTGGAACTGGGGAGGAGAGGCTGAGGCACAGACCAAGGAGGTCAAGGCAGGAAGTAAGACTCAAATCCAAACATTGAGTAGGACAGCGGATGGGAGCAGAAGTTGAAGTTAAAAGCCTGGCAAAAGTGTCACATTTATAATTTTGTCAGTAAGGATTTTGTTTTAAATTCCATTGCCTTTTTACATTTTGTCTCTCGCATTTTCTTTGTGTTAGCATTTGATGGATTGTTTACTGTGGATGAGAAAGCCAAACTTTACACTGCCATCGGATACAGTGAAACTGCAGCTAACCCCAACCTGCCAAAGAACGTGAGTCACTTCTCTCTGAAATCACCTTACTCCTTTGTGATGGTTGGGTTTTTTCAGAAGAATATCAAAACTACCTTAGAGAGCTAAGTGTGTTAGCAGCCCTTTTAAAACTGCTGTCATATCCAACTTCATTTGAAGGAAAAATCAAATAGTTGTACAATTATACTATAAGCATCTTTGTATGTTAAGATGAAGACAGACTCAGCATGTAACATCTAAAGTCTCTCAAATTACATTTAAAGCTCTAAAAATGAATATTGCAATGGGACATTCAAACAGTAACATGATTATTTTTATTTTCTATTCACCTTTTAGAATAAATATTAGTTTTTGTACAGTTTTTATTCAGCCTGAATGTCACTTGGTTATTGTCGAATGTAATAATTTTAGCATTTACATCAGCACCAGAGAAGTAACACTCTTCTAAACTAAAAAAAACTATTTTGGTGATTTCTTTCAAATGTAATAAAAAATTAAACGTTTTTTTTTTTTTTTAATATTCATTAGCACAATCATTTTAGTGAAACATTAATCATGTGACTGCAGTTAAAATAACAGCTGCAGACTCTGACAGTAACGTGTGCATCTTGCTATGTCATTGCTTTTAGTTTGAGGACATGAAGGTCAATTTCCACATGGAAAAACTGTCTGTGTCCATCAAAGACCAGAAGGACAAAAACGAAATCATCAAACTGACTGTGGGGGAGCTCAAGTCCACACTCACACAGAGACCCGGAGCACAAGCCATTAAGTAAGTCAAAGCTTTTGTTTTGTCCTAATTTGTACTCGTTCTACTTCAAAGTATAGTTCTGTGATTTTAATTTATCTGAAAGCCTGATCAGATCGTTTCTCTGTTGGACCTTTTTATTAGAGTCACAGCCCAGCTTAGTTTGTTTGAGGTCACTGGTCTGGCCACTAAGCGTCCGGCACCGACCCTCCTTTCATCAAGAAAGGCGGCCACAGGAGCAGGAACGCCGCTGCTTTGCATCCTGTTTGAGACCAACCCGCTGGATGGCAGCGCCAACCAGAGGCTCCACATTGAGTCACAACCACTGGAGATCATCTATGATGCAGTGAGTGATGCTGTCCAGACTGCTGGTTGTTCACAAATTGTATCAAAAGGCTCTTTGTTACTTTCATAGAACAACTGTATTGAAGAGATTTGATTGTACAGTGGTGCAGTCATTTCTAAAGGAGTTGGTTTCACTGGATTTCATTGAGGAATTTAAAGAGTAAAAAGGCCCAAATGCAGATGTTCGCTACACTCCAGGTTTTTATTTATAAGACATTTTCATTATCCTTGGATCCTTTGCCCTCTGTTTTGAGATTATTTCTTGCCCTGTGCTGATGTATCGCAGAAAATCCTAAATACTCAACATGGAAGCCAGTCATTTTATTGTGACAACATGTGGAACAGTTCAAGATGTATTCAAACCTTCGTAAAGTAGTGTAAGAAGTCTGTTTATTAAGTGTTTTTGATCTTTTTGTGTAGATAACGGTGAACAACATGTCAGAGTTCTTCAGGCCTCCAGATGACCTGCAGCTGGATGAGCTCACCAACGCCACCCTGATGAAACTGGAGCAGTTCAGAGACCGCACAGCCACTGGTGAGTCGCACATATATTCACAAATATATGGGGATAGCCTGATCCCAGCTCTCTGATGGCTGCATGTTTACACTCCTTTTTTTCAGCTGGATTTTGTGTTTGTAGTGTCTGCAGACACTAAGCGTGTCTAAGCATTGAACAAACTCAGCATACAGATGATATGATTCCTGTTTATTTTCTTTACAATTTTATCTTCTGGCTGTTGCAAGTTATTTTTTTCCTTTTTTCATCCAATCATTTCATCAGTCTTTATGTTCTTCATTTAGTCATCACATCATTACTCTGATTCATCCTTCAACCCATTCTTTACTTCCTTGCTCAGTCCTTTAGTGTTTTTTTTCACCTTCAACTCTTCCCTATTTTATTCAATAAATGTCATTCATTTCCTATTTTAACACTTCCATCCATCAGTCAAGCCTTCTGTCCCTTCTTTCCTTCCATCCTACATTCCTTTCCTTCCTTAAGTTTGTTCTTTTTTCCTTCCATAAAACTGTACATCATCTTACACCCCCTTGATTTGGGGTGTAAGATGATGTACACTAACTGAGTTAGTTTAACATTAACTGAGTTAATAAACAAATATATTGTTCTTTCTATTCCATTTCTCTTAAATAAGAGTAAAACAAAATCTCAATATGTTGGGCCATGTAAGTATAGGACACTGAATGCTAAATTTGTTCTGTCATTTTTAATAAAATCCATCTTTACTTCCTTCTTGTTATCCATAGCTTTTTTCTTAGCAATAAAGAAAGCAGCATTAATCAAAACTACCTTTACATTATTAACTCTTTAAGCTTTGAGCCTTGAGTAATGAACTGATTATTTCATCGTTTAGGTTTATTGTACGTGATCGAAACCCAGAAAGTTCTCGACCTGAAGGTGAACTTGATGGCCTCCTACGTCATCATTCCACAGACCGGCTTTTACGACGGAACCCAGAACATTGTGCTTTTGGATCTTGGTCATTTCAGGGTCAGAAGATGTCAAAAAACTCTAAAGCTGAGTAAATGTGACTCAAAGAGCAGATTTGAACTTTCTCTTCTATGGCTTTTAGATGTCCAGTTCAAGCAAGAAGGATCTGCCGCAGCTGTCAGTGGGTTCCAGCAACATTGAAGACATCATGTCCAGAGCATACGACCACTTCGACGTTCAGCTCAGCAGCCTGCAGCTGCTTTACAGCAAACCAGGTACTCAGAGCAGAAACAAGTAAATCCTTCATTTGTTCATCATCTTCCAGTCACAGATATCAGGATATAATAAGTTACCATTTTACCCTTTAAAAGTTCCTACAATTGAAAGTCCTTTTTCATAAGATATCAGCGAATGTGCCAGTGGATTCAGAATTTGCTCCAGGTCTACTAAGCACTGCCCCTCCCCCATCTGTTTCTGTGCTCCGCCACTGTCTTGGCTTAAATGAGGTTACATACACTAACTTGACTATTTGGAAAGGTGAGAAGATACAGATAATGATAAAGTCCAAACCCAGCTGCCTGTAGCATTCAACCAGCTCCAAATGCCCTGTGAGTGTTTGTTTTTGCAGACATGCAGCTGTACACCTGTTCTGTGTCTGATAAAAGTCCAGCTAGTTCCCGGTTTTACTGTTTGCAAATGTCAAACTTAAGTTCTGTAGTACGTTATAGGAAAGTATGTACACTGTGTTGTCTATGTTTGTTCACACTGGTCCCTCGAGACGAATTGTATTGTTTTTTTCTGGTGTAATACATTTGTAAAATCAAATTATGGTCACAGAATTGAAAAAAATAATGTTTTTAAATATTTAATAGAGTAAAAAGACGTATGTAGATGTTTTTTATTTTTTATAACACACACCAGAAATGTTCAAAACAGTGACTTTAAAATCATAAGGGGTGTATGTTACACCACTGCTTAAAAATATTTTTAATTCTGAAAAACATGTAAAACCGTGATATGGAAACACACAGTCACTGTTCTTAATCAGTGAATATTAGCTTTTTTTCTTACTCTATAAAACAGAACAGCTTACTATATATAGCATCTGTGTTGAATCAGGAGAAAAATAAAGAGGCTGTCATTATCTGCAGATGGTGACTGGAAAACAGCTCGCAAACAGAAACGGTCTCCACTTCACATCCTGGAGCCTGTGGATATGAAAGTGGTTGTCAGCAGGGCCATGGTTGTGAGCGACACACGTATGGCAAAGTAAGTATATAGTTCTCTTCGCTATACAGTAAAGAGATGAGCTGTATACTCACAGATGATGAGATTATATTTAAACCAAGCAGCATTGCAGAATTACCAGATTTCAGGAAGATAAAATATGTCTTATGTATTGCCAAATATGTTTTGAGTGATGATCTTTTACTGAAGGCTAAAGTCTGTCAACCACACTGTCAGTCTGGCTGCAGGTTGTGTAATTTTGTTACAATTCTTGTGTTTTAGGTATAAAATGTTTGGTGAACTCCCGCTGTTGTCTCTTCGAATTTCTGACAACAAACTCCGAAGTGTTCTGGAGCTGGTGGACAGCATCCCACTGCCTGAGAGCAGACCTGCAGCCCGCAACACCGCTTCTTCTACAAGGGTAAGAGAAAATCAGGTACCTGGGGGAAATACTAACTCTGTTGGGAAAGTCATTGCTGTCATTTTTTAATAACTAGCCTGTCATTGAGATGAGCCTGATTGATTTTTTTTTTTTGTTATGCGTATGCTTCCTCAGCAGAAGCAGTCGTTCACTCCTCAGCTCACTGCGAGAAAACACCTGAGTTTAGTCGACCAGCGTTCCTCGATCATTTTTGAGTCCTGTGAGACTATCAGCATCGCCTCTCTGGGTGAGACACAGCAGGAGACTCCTGAACAATTAACAATATACTCTGATGCAACAAGTTACTCTAACACTTGATGCTCAGATTTCACTTTGCATGAAAAAAACAAAATCTGAAATCCCAGCTTACATTACCATCTGTATATAAAGGTGAACCTGTTCCACACTATGTAAAAAAAAATAAGGTATCTGACTGGTATAGTTTTGTTTTGTAAATCTGACAGGGTCACAGGAAGATTTGTTCTATGACGCCCCCAGCTCTCCGATCGGAGAGAAGGCGTTCTTCCCAGACAATCCCATGCCGCTACGCTACGCCGATTTAAGCAAAAGAACGAATCTCATTAAAGAAGATCCTCAGAAGAACATGACTGACTTTATAATGAGATTCGAGATCAATGAGGTAAAAACGATTTCGCAAAACCAATAGGTAATTTGAGGGTTTTGTTGCAGAGACGTTTTATAATAATTGACATTCAACAAAAGTAAAATGCAGGTGCATGATTCTTAAATTTTATTAGTGTGAACTGCTAGATAACGCCTTATATAGTAAATCTGCAAAAAAAAAATTCCGTTACTTTCTCCTGTACTAGTAACCTTGTATGCTTATAGTGAATATTTATTCGTGAAAGTCACCCTGGCTTTGTAAGACACCTTTTAGAGGTTGGCGTTATTTGTCTAACATATGTCTTCTTTGTCCTCTCATTTGTCTCCCTCCGTTCTTCCGTGTTTCAGTTGTCTGTTCAGCTCTGTCGTCTGTCTAGAGCTCAGGAGATCGTTGTTCTCCAACTGGACATCGAGGGTCTGGGCACTGAGCTGAAGCTGCGCACTTTCGACATGACGTCAAACACCTTCCTGCGCGAGATCTGCCTGAAGTGTCCCGAATACATGGGTCAGTAAATGATTCACTCAACTTTATGTCAAAACTAACAACTAGATATTAGTTATTATAGAGTTTTTCTGATGCTTTGTTTCAATCCTCTGTGTAGATTCTGAAGACCAGCAAGTTCAGCTGATCACCACTTTAGACAACTCAGAAGTTGACCTTCTCACCTTGGAGTATATCAAAGTACTTTGTTCCACTCACATTAAAGCAGATCAGCTCAGAATAAATTCAGTTGAAGCCAGATGTTTACATACATGGTATACAGAGACTCAACCTTTTCTTTTTCGTGTCTGAATTTAAATTGGACTAAACTTTTCTGTCGAACAAATTTCCAGCAAGCTGAGTAGGAAATTTGTGGAGGAAAAACCAAAACATGTTACCAAAGTCACAGAGCTTAAAAAGCAAATTTTATCAAATATTAAGGATCCTGTATGTAAACATCTGAATAAAAACAAGTACGTTTAAAAATCTATTTACCAAATAAATTTATTTGTCGTAGTCGCAAATGACACTGGAAAAGTTTAGTCTAATTTAGTAATTTAGAAAAAGTTGTGACCTACTATACAGTATATGTAACATCTGTTTTCAATTGTATGTTCAAAACGGTAATAAACAATATTATTATTAATTGTGTCTTCCATCTAGGCGGATAAAAATGGTCCTGAGTTTAAGTCTCAGCATAACAACACAGAGCAACTCATTAAGGTGAGAAATAAATAGAATACAATCATTTGTTTTTCAAATGTTATACAGTAAATATGTTCAAAATGCTCAATTATGTTTTTAATAATTTTTTTTTCTTTTTTGAAAAACAGTTTTAATGCTGGAAATAAACAAAAATTTAGTGTTTACAGCAAACAGGCCAATTTCTGATTTTCTGTGATATCTGAGTGGCCAGTTCTCACTTCTTTGCTAAGGACAATAACATGAACTCAAGTTTTGATGAACTTTCATTAAACAGCTAAATGTAAACATTGACCATAAAAGTTAGTTTTGACACCCATCAGAAATGAAAAGAATTGCAAGATTATCTCATTATCTGAAGTGACATAATTTATGCCTCAAAGGATATATGCCTTCATCTGATTTGTACTAAAGCCAAAAATAAAGAGCAATGAGAACACGGTGCACCTGTTTAAAAACTGGTACTTTTTGGTTTGATCCATTTCATTAACAGGAAAAAAATGGATTTTCATCAGTATTTGATCTGCTGATCATTAAATCAAAACTGGTTGATTGATTGGTGTATCTCTAATTTTTGAGTATAAATTGTCTCCTTATTACAGAGTTTGTAATTTTATCAAAATTCTTGATTAAAACTGTCTCCTTGTCAGGTGACGTTTTCGTCTTTGGATGTTCATCTGCATACGGAGGCTCTCCTTAACACCATGAGCTTCCTCAACAACCTCCTTCCTCCATCCAGTAAGAAAGAAGGAGGGCCAGAGGAGCTGCCCACCATCCCAGAGGAAGAGGAGGCTGAGGCAGGGAAAGAGGAGGAGAAGAAGGGGGAAACAGCTGTAACCAAGAAAAAAAGTATCTACTTTTATACATTGTAATGAAATATAGATGTTGTTTTAGGGCTGAATGTCTTTTATCTGCTGTATTGAAAGTAAAGTGTTGTTTCATTTTAGTGTTCAGGCTTCCCTCTGTAATCCCTCGCCCTTCTTTTTTCAGCTTCTAAAAGCTCAAAGTTTGCAGACGTGGTGAATCTGCGCGTGAGAGCCGATCTGCGCTGCTTGAAGGTGTTCATTCGAGGACAGAAAGCTCGGATATCAGAGATAAGTATTGAAGGTATGTGAGAAATTGTATTACACAACAGTACTCCAGATCGAGCTAAGAGCAGAAATGCCTTCCTTAAATTTGTTTTATTGTATCAGATGACAAGAAATCTTTAGGTGCAGAGTTTTTTTTTTTATTATTAATTTACTACAAGTTTTCTGTTGACTCAGCTTGCTTAGCTTTCCTAGTATCATCTGGTTTTGCTTTTGTAAAGAAATTGTCCTCAGTGCATGATTGCCTTGACTCCTCAGGTCTGGTTACTGATGTCATGATGAGGAAGAAGAACATGGAGATCCTAGCCAACCTAAAGAGCATTGTGATTCTGGACTGCAACAAGGACGTGTTATACAAGAAGGTACGTAGTAGACTTTTCTGACATTTTTATTTGTGTATTGCTCTTATAGAGAAGCATGAACATAAACTTCTCAGGATATTTAAATTTCTATGGTAAACAGGTGTAATTTGAGATTACACCTGTTCATAATATTTTGGCCAATTTCTGATCTCAAGTTTTGTAGAGCTCCGACCAAAGTTGATATTAACCATCTTAATTTTCTCATAAACAAAATTTTTTTCCCACAACTTAAACGCTTGAAAGTTTTACTGTGTTAAGTGTTGATATATCAGTGATTTATCAATTACAGCGGAAAGTAAAATTTTTTTTGTGTCTGAAATCAGAACAGTTGACCAAATTTTGGAGCACAAGTAGCTGTGCACCCTGACCACACACCTAAAATAAGAAGTAGGATGGGGGTTTTTCTACCTCATACTGGGGTACATACTAATTTCGTAGTTGATATTTACTTAGCAACTGGTTTTCACATGTTTAACACCGTTAGAGTTAGTAAAGGTTAGCATCAGTGTCTCTGCATATTTTCTGTTGTAGGTAGATTTTTATGCTACCTGAGATTGCAAAACACTTTCAGCATTTTCAGAGCGTACAAGTTTCATCATAAACAGAATCTGACTCTTCAAATTGATTAAAAAAACAACATCATTGCTTTAAAAGGCTCAGCTTTCAGTTATTGAAGGAGCAGCTCAGGTTTCTCAGCAACAATAACCACAAAAGAGGCTCTTAAATTTTAAAGGACCAGGCACAGTTTTATATCCAGTCTTCAAGAAACGAGAAGCAGTTTTTTATCCATAAGGCTTTTAGGTTTTTAAACAAAGAAGTCTAAACTTTAAGCTTTAATAAAATGCAGTTTCCTGTTGACCAGTTTCTCAACAGTTTTGTGGTTCCTATGACTTCATATCATCACCTCACTGATACTGGAAGTAGCTAATTCTTGGTAACAAATTCCTCATCGGGGATTGTTGATGTTAGCAGGACCTGTTAGTCCTTTGATGTGGTTTGTTCACATCAAACCACATGTGGTTCACATGTGAACCAGGGCCTAAATTCTGTCACCAGCTCATTTCTCTCCGTAGCTGTACTGTCAGGCTGATTGAATTACACATTTTTCAGTTCACTTCTTATACATCTACTTTGTCCCCTGTAGTTCACTGATTGCTTACAGTTTGCTTCTATACAGTTTTATGTAAATCTTTCCTATTATGTTTCCCTTCTTTTCAGGCTGTCTCTATTGCAGATAAGCAAGTTTTTGCCTTCAGGATGTTGAACCACACAGGGGCAACAGAAGGAGACGCCTACCTTGACATGTCTAAAGTTGACACGTCTGTCACACTGGAAGTCGGCTGCATTGAGGTTATTTTCCTCAACAAGTTTGTCTCCTCCATTCTGGTAAGGATCACTTCACTCTGAACTGATCTTGGGTTTGACTACAGCATTATTACTGGATTTAAAATCATTCTCCACTTATTCTTCCTTTCAGGTATTCATTAATAATTTCCAGGAGGCGAAAGAAGCCCTCGCTGAGGTGACGGTTCAGGCTGCAGAAAAGGCAGCCTCTGGTGTGAAGGAACTGGCAGAGAGAAGCACTCGAATTGCTCTTGACGTCCACTTCAACGCACCTGTGATTTTCCTCCCCCAGTCTTCCTCCTCTTCAAACGTCATTGTTGCTGATCTTGGCTTCTTGTCCGTAAAGAACCGTTTCATCAAGCAGCCATTTAAAAGCGACACTACAATCCCGCCGGTTGTGGATAAAATGACTGTGAAACTGACTGACCTCAAGATGTACAGGTCTGAGCCAAAAGTGTAACTGCCCACAGATGGAGTTTATACACATCCGATAATTTTTATTCATCATTTTAGGAACTGTTGTGATGTTTTTGCTTTCAGAACCACTTACAAAAATGGGAAATTCGAAGGCGAGACTCATCTGCTGAAACCCGTCAGCCTGGACCTGGAAATCCAACGAAATCTTTCGGCGAATTGGTACCACAGCATCCCTGATATAGAGATCACTGCTCATCTTAAGCCTATGAGTGTAAGTCTTCATGTACAGCAGTAAGGAGGCGTATCAAATAATAACTGATTAAAAATTAATTATTCATAATTCAGTATATTCACACAAGATGAATATACTTTATTTCAGAAGTTCCCATCAGTTTCAAGCTTATATTGAAAAATATGAATTATTAAAATGTTTTCTTTTTGATTGTGTTCCATGTTTGCCCCTGACAGCTGATCCTTTGCCAGGATGACATGATTGTTGTCTTGAGGACTTTGAGCGAGAATCTGTCAGAGAAGTCAGAAGCTGTTCAGCCTCCAACTGTTCTACCCACCACTGACCACTCCTCTGATTCTGTATCCAACAAAGAGTCCCAGGGCTCAGGAACCACTGGACCTACCAGCTGTAAGATTATGCCATCGTTTCTGAAAGTGTAATAGTTAAAAAAATATCTGCTTACTTGATTTATAAGTCCCTAAAAACAGGCGAGTGCACCAAATATCATTAAAAACGCTGTTGTGTGTAGATAAATAAGCTTGATTTAAAATTTGAACATTATGAGCATTTATACGATTAGTTAGGTAGTTGATTGTCACCATCATAAAATCCCCTGATAGATTCTGAAATCTGAGAGGGTGAATATTATTTTCTGTTCACCGTTTTAACCCGTTGCAATATTAACGTTATAGCAGGCAACACGGTGGTGATAGCTGCTGTGGTCGAGACCCAGAAACACAGCAAGTTCAAGACAACGCTCAAGCTGAACTTCAAGTTTGACTCCATGACACTGGTTCTGTACATCCCTAATGAGAATGTGGTATGTAGACAAAGAAACACACATGAAAACAATTACATCTGATTACACTTTTTACACTCCCGATTTACAGACTGGATAAAGATTGAATTTTTGAGATTCAGGTGGATCAGTCACTGGTTCGGGTCGATCAAGCTGAAAATTATCCTGTGCAAATTTCTCTGTGCATCTCTAATAAATTCTCTATTTACTTCTCTTGCAACTTAATGTGAACCAAGATCCCAATATAAACTACATACTTTGATTTGTTTTATAGATACAACACTTAGACTGTCATGACGAACAGCTGAAGTTGGCAGAGTTTACTCTGGGCACCATCTCCACTTCTGTCCACATGTTCTCTGACAGCTCCATGAAGGCATCGGTTCGACTCTCTACGTGCCTTTTAGACGACAAGAGACCAAGAATCAAGATGGTTACCTCAAGGTTTGAGAAAATAAACTAAGATTTATTATGGCCAGTTAGTGTCTCAATCTTTAATAACGTTATGATAGCCCTCAGAAGTCTATGGAATAACAACAAATAGGATGGAGAAACAGGTGAACTGCAATTACCATAAAGACTTAAATTGCAGCCATTTTTTTTCATTGGGCTCCTCTAATCAGTAACTTGTGGAAACTCAAACCACATCTTATGTCGTCCTTCAGGATGATGGAACTGCGGCCCGGTGCCGAGCAGAACATGATGGTGGAGATGAACTACCGACAGGGGCTTGATGGTACCAACATAGACACAGTGGTACAGGATGTGTACCTGTGTGCCAGCATGGAGTTCCTGCTCACTGTGGCAGATATTTTCCTCAAAGCCACCAAGGAGGGTTTTGCTCAGGGGCCACAAGCCAAAGGCAACACTGGTGCTGGAGAAAAGAAGAACATTAATTCCTCTGTCACATCTAAAGACTTGTGTGAGTTGATATGTTAAAACAATTTCAGTGTTATTCTTCCTGAAACAAACTGTACTGATACTGTTACAATTTTCCTGATCAGACGTATAAGCAGTATTTATTAGTGATTTCTGTCAGTTTGGTTTGTCATCAACTATGTTTTCTTTTTTTTTTTTTTGCCAATTCTGATTTCTGTTGCCACACACTTGAGCTACAGAATTGATCAAATCACAGTCATCACCATATAAGTATGTGCAACTTCATATTTACAGGGATTGCTTGGATACAATATTTGGTAGATCATAACATTTTATGGACCGGGGAATTAAAACTCCGCCAGTCAATCATACAGCTGGCCTGTTGGATGGACTTTTACTTTCATGCACAAGTTTTATGCATATATTTGTGTTGATAGGGTGTCTATGTATCTTGCATATTTAAAAAATCTTAAAAAAATCATAAAGTGATTCATCTAAAATTAAGACCTTGAAATGTCTTAAATTAAAAAAAAAAGTAAGTTGGGCTTATATACGTTAATCACAGGTCTTACATTTTGTCCTGCCTGGACCATTTAATCTTATCGTTTTTTCTTGCGGGACTTTTCTGTCTGGCAAAAGTTTTTGTGTAGTGCGTTACCCAAATCCTCCCCCCACAGGTTTTCAGTATGAAATTTCAGTCAAGCTAAAATTTAATACTTAAAAAGTCTTAAATCTGACTTACTTGAACCTTGAGATGAGGTCGGGTCATCAGCTCTGCAGCTGAACTGTTCACTCTTTCTGACTGACTTACTTCCTTGACCTGCTCCTTTCCTTTCTTGTCATGTCTTTCTCTCCATATTGTGCTCCTTCTTTTTTTATTGCCTTCTGTAGAAATATTTGGCATAAATTCAGAGTAAAGATTTTTTTTTCATTCAATGCATGTAAAGCACTTCAGAAGTAGAGAGAATTGAGGCTAGAAAAAGATAAAATTTTTATATGAATGTATTGGAATCCTGTATATGATACTTCTACAAGTTTGTTTTGAAGATATTTAAAGTAATTCTCCACCCTTGATTTAGCCAGTGTTTAATTGCTGCTCTTTGTTGCTCTCCGGTACAGCTGCAGGTCCGGTGTCAAAGATGGAGATGACCGTTGTCGTGCGTAACCCAGAGATCGTGTTTGTTGCCGACCTGACGCGTGCTGACGCCCCCGCCCTGGTGATGACCACATATTGTGAAGTGTCAATGATAAGTGGAGCAGAGTCAACAATGACCGCCTCCATCAAAGATCTAAAGGTTTAGATATTTCCTATGAATCCATTCATATTCAAATTACAAATAAATAACTTTAGTATTTATGCGTGTTCAGGTTGTGGCATGTCCCTTCTTAAGAGAGATAAGGAAGAACAATGTGACCACCGTCCTCCAGCCATGTCAGGTTCACTATCGGAGTTCTCAGCCTCCAGCGGGCCCTCAGGCTATGGAAGTTGAGATTAACGCTCTCTCTCTAAAGGTGCGTATTTCATTTGCAGTGTCACAAATATTTTTTTTCTCAAATTAAAATCATAAAAGTTTCTACTTTCTTCAAACATTTTTCTCATTTCAAAAGTACATGGCCTTTTGTACTTGGTGAGAATATGTCTTGTTTCCCACTCACTTTCCTAGTGTTACAAAGCTAAACACAGTTTTTTTTTAAACATTTTACATGAAATGATGAAACCCCTTGAAGTTATTTTAATGCCTTTATTCTCTACAGTGAACAGGAATAGTGAATCAAACTAGGATTCATTAGAAGCAGCTTTTAATTCTTCTTGTTGTGTAATAATTGTCTTCCCAGGTATCTCCTGTCATCATCAACACGGTGATCACCATCCAGTCAGCGCTGACGCCCCAGGCTGAGACTCCTGAGGAGCAGGAGAGCCCCGTTCCCGTGGACCTGTGGGAGAAACGACACTGGAAGGAGCTCAAGCTTTGGTTCTTGGAAGAGGAGGGGGATGAAGACACAAAGTCTCTAACGCCTCTCATTCCACAGGGAGAATCCTTAAAGGTATTTATGACTCACATTATTAAGCTTATTTGATTTTTGCCAAACTTTGCAAAGATTATTTTACTTATCTCTCTCTTGAGATGTTGATCTATTCAAAAATCTGGCTACTTCTGGATGATTTTTTTTTTGTTGATTTAAACACAAAATAAATATGCAAAGTTGGATCTGAATGATGTATTACCATCTTTGTCTTTGCAGTTGACCATAGATTCAATCTGTGTGACTCTGGAAGCTGGAGTGGGACACCTCACCATCCCTATGCTTCTCGCCAAGTCCTCCTTTCACGGAGATGTGAAAAACTGGTCCACACTCATTAACCTCCACAGCGAGCTCACCCTTGAGGTAAAATAAGGGAAATAAAACGATTTCTTAGTGATAAATACTCATCTAAAGCATTCTGAAAGTTTTTGTTGTGTTTTTAGGTTCACTATTACAATGAGATGCTGGGCGTCTGGGAGCCGCTGTTGGAGCCCTTAGAGGATGAGACAGGCGAACGCTTCAAATCTTGGACTCTAAACTTGAAGGTAGTGGGAACAATCCAGTCAAAGTAAATCCACATATACACACACACATACTGTGCCTTACAGTTAAATGTTTTGCAACCAGATGAAGAAGAAGCCAGTGAATAGCCCTACTTTGTCAGATGAAGTGGATTACAACATTCCAGACTATAGGACAGTAACTACCATCAGCAGTAAAGACCAGCTCAACATCACGCTCTCCAAGTGTGGACTCACCATGCTGAACAACCTGGGCGCAGTAAGAGAAGCAGAGAAAGGCTTCCATCGTTGTCGCCTGCTTAAGCTTGTGTTGTCATCTTTTATCTGATTCATTCTTTAGGCATTTGCTGAAGCTGCCAAACAGACTGCAGAGTGTTTTCAAAAGGATGAAGCTCCCTTTGTGGTGAAAAACAGGCTGGGTCTTCCTGTCTCTGTGCGGCACAGTGAGATGTTTTCCCCTGTCGGCAAGCAGAGCGATAAACACACTGTGAAACTGCAGGATGGCGAAAGCCTTGGGATGGGCTACTCAGTCAAGACACAGTCAGATCAGTTCTCAGCTATGACCTCGCTGAGTGAAAAACACTACTACATACAGCCTGGTGAGTTGCCTGCTATTCTAGATCTGGATGATTTGTATTTTTTAAACCCAGTAGGTTGACTTTGTGCTTCTTATCATTATGTTTCTTCACACCTTACAACAAAATTAATACCACTTTTTGTCAAATCACAGACACAAACCTCAGTGTATTCTATTAGGAATGTTTGATAGAGCCACACAGAACTGGAAATAATTGTGTCAATAAGTTGTAGCATTTTCTTTTCCATTATTTCTTCACCAGCTCTACTTGTCTAATATCTGAACATTGCACACTTTTCATAAACGTGTCTAGAAAAATTTATGCACCATGTATAATTTGTCTTCCACCTGACAACTAAGCTCTATCTTGTTTTGGTCGATCACATAAATCTAATTAAATTTGTGGTTCTAATGTCTTATTTAGGAAGTTTACCACTGTAAGCAACACATTAGACAAAAACAAACAATTTAAAATACAATATTTCATACCTGTATGTTCCTTCTTATTGAGTCCATTTATCTAATTAAAAAAATTCAGTATGTATTATTGCCTCTATCCTGACTTCTAGCATATAAAAAAATAACACTTTTTTTTTTTTTAGCTCCAGAGGGCCACACTTCCACCAGTGTGATCCCTCTGATCAAAGTGGGACGGGGTATGTACAGTGTCATGCACAAAGACTCAGGAGTCACTCGGTTCCTCGTCTGTCAGATTTCCTCTGTGGAGGGCAGCAAATACATCAAGATCCGCTCTCCTTTTCAGGTACCTTGAAAGAAGAGAAATTTAGCTGTTTTCATCAGATAATTTATATAATCTTGGAAGATCACATAAAAATGCACAAGAGATCATAATTTATTGTGTATCTGTGATTTTTTTCCATATTCTTTGCAGATTATCAATCATTTCACAATACCATTCAACGTTTTTGAGGGATCGACATGTCTGGGAACAGCTTCTCCGACTGAGGAGTTCTGTGTACCATTGGATTCATATAGGTGAGTACCAAACCACAACCACCTTTCACATTCACGATTATCTCTTCTTTCTAATCTCTGTTGCCCTCAGGTCTGAGCTGAGCCTACAGCCGATAACAGAGGACACCGCCGAAGAAGACGGAAAACAGTTTGACGTGTCAGAGGGCTTCAGCTACGAGGACTTCTTCAACCATAATCCAGATACTCGCCTACAGCAGACATGCCGCCGTCGTGGAGATGAGTCTGGCATCATGATGATGATCAACATGGTGCCAGTGAAAGACACAGTGACGTGCAAGGAGATGGGAGATATCAGAGAAAACTGTGACATTTCCTTTGTGCTTCACCTCTGGCCCTCTGTCCTGCTCCGCAATCTGCTGCCTTACCCCATTGCCTACAAATTAAAGGTTGGATGTACCAACATTTTTACACAGCTAAGCATAACTTTACTAGATAGACCTGAGTTTTGTCAGACTTTCAGAATCAATTACAGTTACGGGTTTGTAATCTAGCATTGTTTTTGTTTTCTGAGTTTAACGTAAATCATTTAGTAAAGTGAAACAAAAATTAAAAAAAAATCTTAATATCAATTAAAGAGAACCTATCCTACAACATGAACTAGGCCAAAAGATCTCAAAAAAACAACAGATCGGGTCCTGATCTAAAGAAATTTAAAACTTATCAGAGTCTTTGATGCCTGTCTTTAAAAACTCCCAAATGAATTAAATAAATTTTTACCAATAGGGGAACAAGGACAGTGGCCCAGAAGTTACGCTGGGTCCAGGCCACTCTGCTCAGCTCTACACTGCGGTCATCAACCAGTCAAGTCTTGCTCTCCGGCTTCTGGATTATTTGGCTCAGGACTGGTCCTCTGAATATAGGTCTAACCTGCATCTTTTATTCATACGTACCTTCAAACCTGAGATCACTGTTTCTCCTCTAAGTCAAAATAATTTCTTGTCTTGTAGACTCCAGAGTGAGCAGGAAGAAATCACCTTCATTGTGTTCAAGTCACTACACGTCAATGAAGAAGATGTAGGAGACGGGTTAGAAAGGAAGAAGCCTGAGTTGGATATTGCGGTGCATGTCCAGTACGACCCTGGTCAGACTGTTGTTGCCATCCACTCTCCATACTGGATGATGAATAAGACAGGGAGGTTGCTGCAGTACAAGGCTGATGATATTCACCGTAAACACCCTCTAGACTACGATATGCCACTTCTCTTCTCCTTCAAGCCTCGCAATTTTCTGAGAAACAATAAGGTAGGAAGAAAAAAGACTATATTATTCAGTATTGTGTTTTCCAATACTGTTATTACCTGTGATGTTACTTTTAATGCGTCATCAAGGAACATTGCTACACACATTGGTGTGACATCATGACATCACATAAACCCCACCTGTATGCCAAAGCAAGTTTAACACATCGGTTTTTATAAAGCTACAAATACTCACACCTGTCAAAAGAGTTGGCGCATTCCTGCTGTACTAAATGAGATTTTTGTTTTTCCTCTCAGGTCCGCCTCATGATCTCAGACAGCGAGCTGTCAGACGATTTCTCTCTCGACACTGTTGGTAGCCATGGCGATGTGAAATGTAAAGGCAGATACAAAGACTATCTGGTAAGACTTTGTTTTATTTGTTGAATTTCAAACAAAAAGATTTTATCAAATGAGAAATGTCCTGATAGCATTAATAAGGTGATAATTTAACGTCAATATGCCATTCTCTGAGCTTAAAAACATATTTATGGACTCATAAACATAAACAATCTGAGTGATAGGAGCATTATGTATTTAGTCTATGTTATTTTTTAATAAAGGGTAATTATCAGATTTGTTAATTTATTTTAAATTTAGTTTAATATTGATAATATTATTAAAGCTGCTAATATTACTGATATTAACGTTTATGCTGCTGACTTCACTTTAATTTTGAAATTTTAATATTTTTTAACAAAGCTTGATAATATTAATGGTAAATTTCCTTACATCTAACTTGCCAAGTCAGCCTTCTTTCCCCACGATTGTGCAGGCTGTAAACTCAACATTACATTTCTGTATAAAAATCCTGCTTTTTAATTGTATTTTATTGGTTTTTGTTATACTTACATTTTTAGAGAACTTGAAGATTAGGTTTTCATGAGCTGGAAACCACAATCTTTAAAATTAGGAGACATGAATAAAGTTGTTTAGATTTGTTCTTTGAACAACTGTAAGATGTTATGTAACTTTTTGATTTTTTTTCTAAGAGTTATGTTTTGTTATGTAAGTAATTGCATATCATCATCGTCATGCCTTGTATTTTGCCTGATGTCTGTCTGCTCCCAGGTTGGTGTGAAGATTGATGCAAGCAGTTTCAGTCTGACCCGCATCGTGACCTTTGTACCATTTTACATGCTGGTCAACAGTACCAAGCACAGGGTCTTCGTCTGTGAGGAGGGCCTGGACAACTGGACTCAAGCAGAGCCAGAACAGGTCAAACTAGTTACTTACTTTTTCATTTCTTTGTCACTAATACCTAGTCTTTTAATAGCTTTTATATAAAATTATGTTAAATTAAATGTAATTTTTGTGTTTATGCATTTCCTCTAGGACACAAAAAAATGTGAAAATTTTTTATAAAATTTTTATGGTTATTGATGCATTTTAGAAACTTTAATTTTTCTTTTAGAAATTAGTTTAGTACTTCTGTCCTAATTTAGTTTTTTGCCAAATTATTATTTTTATTTTATATAAGTCAAAAGTGAGTAATTAGTTTTTATTTTAATATGGCATTTTAAAAATACTAATTAATGTGTTTTTTCCTATGAATGTTTTTTTGCCCATATTTAGTCAGCTGTTCCTTTCTGGCCCGAGAACGACACCAAGCGTCTGAAGATCAAATTAGAAGGATGTTTAGCGCCTCCTCAGACGATTAACTTCACCAAACGAGAGAACTGCTTGTTGCTGCATCTGGACAACTCTGTAAGTAAACACAATCATTCAGTCAGAGGATTAAAAGGACACAACTTTATTTCTTTTCTAACTTTGTGTTATTTAAGGTGGGCGGTATCATCGTTGACGTAAACCTGTCAGATCACTCGGCCACCATTCGATTCTCTGAGTACCATGACGGGGCGGCCCCTTTCCTCCTCATCAACCATACAAACGAACGTCTTCAGTTCAGACAGAGGTAGGGCAACAAGAGAAAGGCAGACAGTGACAAATATTTAAGCCTTACAGTTTTACCATCTGCCGCACGATATTTAGTCAATGATAGAACTAGGGTAGTCACTACAAGATTACAAAATCTATGACAGTAACATTAATACTTCAACACATTTATTTTATTTTTTTTAATAAAATTATCCTTTTTAGACTTTCTAACAGAAGTTACAGCTTTTTTCCTCCAAATTGCTGTTTGATAGAAGAGTTCCCTGACTGAACTTTTTGTCTGTGTGGGCACTTCGTGTATCGATCTCTAGTCATGAGTCAGCTGCATTAGAGCTGCAGTTTAGAAACAAACAAAAAGGCTTTGTTTTTTAAGGGGGCATTATTATATAACATTGACTTTTTGAGCTCTACAGTGTGTTATAATGTTATTCCCTCATCAAAAGCATATCTGGAGTATTTTCTTGATTCTTTAATGCATGTTTGAGAAATCCTTTAATCTCCTGTGGCAACCATTTACCTGTGCAAAACGCCTGGGTGGGCTTACCATCTTCATGATGAGTAGCTGCAGACTAGTACACCCAAAACATCATAAATCAAATCACTGCTTGATTTGTTGATGCTTTCACACTTTGCTACAACCTCCTGTGTTGATGGCTTGGTTGAAAATAACTGTAAGAAATCTCAAGTGAAGGCTGGAAACATTAGAGCTCTGTTGCCATCTCTGGAAAAATAAAGAACTGCAGTTCATTTTAATAAACTTAAACTGTTTTTGCAGCAAGCTCAGTTTGATTTCATTGGGATATAAAAGGAAAGAGTGCATGATTGTGAAAAATCTGTATTTGCATATTTTAAATTTTACAAATTATTTATGATATAAGGGGAATACTTATTATATGAATGCATGCAGTAATATATATTTGGGTTAAGGGTCATGAGGGGACATTGGATCTTTTTACTAATAAATTTCTACATGACCTTCTTGTTTTCCTTTTAGGTCAAAGTTTGTTGCCTCAGCCTAATATTCTTTTTATATGTATGATTTCACATTGCAGCTGTGTTTTGATTGAAGAAAACATTTTGGTTATTTGTAGCATTATTAAACAATAGAGATTCACCAATCAAATTTCTGCTTGTTCTCAAGCACAATAAACAGAAAGCACAGAAATTGATGTATTTCCAAAACTATCCCCCTTATTCATCTAAAATTTATCTGATTTTTTTTTTTTTATTTTAAACACTTGCAACAAAGTCCATGCTTTTAGTTAGCTGAAAGTGGTGGGAGTTTCTAGTTTTGATGCTTTACTAGGTAAAAAAATAATTATTTTTCTTTGACCTGCCAAACAAAAACACGTCCCAAACTCTGACCAGTTGATTGGTGCATCTCTATTATTGGACTAACAATACATGACAGTGTTTATTTCTGTTGATGGTGATTTGTGCATTTTTTGTCGTGTGGCCGATGCAGCACCCGGAAAGAGACCTCGTGGGTGGCTGACGAGCTGCTTGACCTTTCCTCCTCAGGGGAGGAGGACAGGTAGAAAAATATGAAACGTAAAAACTCTTCTGACACACTCTGAACTCAGGCTAAGGACTCAGGAATAAAAAAAAGAAGGTGTATCATGAAAACATACAACGAGAGCCATGATAGTTATCTTTTTAGAAGCGGGCCGAGAGAGTAAATAGGCAAATTTTTACCATATGAAAAAAACATTGCTGATCACACCTGAGAATATTTAAAGACAGAACATGAATATGGAAGAGCACTGATCCAACACAAGGCTAAATCACTAAGTTACAGGAACTCTCATTTATTTTTCCCTTATAAGAAAAAATTCAGTAGATAAGGTTTGTATAAAAAACTTTTATCTCTAATAAGATTTCCTTTTAACTAAAAGGCACTTGAAGAAGCTTAATATGATTTATTTTGAAGTCCTATTAAAGAAAGATAATTGCTATATTGGTTCAAATGCATTATGTTTAAGCAGATCTTATAAAAAATGGATTATTACTATTTTTAAATAAGCAATAACATAATAAATACAGGTGCATCACAATATATAAGAATAGGATTAAAATGTATTTGTTTTATATGTTTTTAATGGAAAGCTTTTAGTCACACATACAGGTTCATTTCATTGAATCAGAACATCAAAGAACATTTCATTTAATTCTGTAAATTAATTCAAAATGTGAAGCTTATATCATGAAGATTGATTACACACAAAGTGATCTTATTCCTAGTGTTTATTTCTTATGAATATTGGCTATGACCAGTGGAAACGCAAACATTATTTTTCTAAAACATTAAAATGATATAAGATGAAAAAAATCAAATAAAAAAAATTGTTTTACACTCGTCATGACTCCCCTAATCGACCTTCCACTGAAAATTACCCTTGTTAAGGAATTTAATGGGAGTTACTTATGTGAAACTAAAGATTCATATCAAAAGAAAAAAGAATGGGTTTTGTTGTTACATAAATGATTCTATATAAGCAAGTCGAAGTGATGAGGTTAGAAATTAGCTTGGAACGCAGCAAAAGGCTCTGACTCCTGTTAAAGACGTTCAATGGCCTCCGTTCTGAGTGTGGATGAAGAGTGAAGTTAGAAAAGGGTGGAAACCTGTTTCACTTCTGACTGTGTAACCTGCTTTCACACCCAAATTGATTTCACATCCTTGACAACAATCTCTGAGATGCTTATGGAGAACATAAATATTAAAAGTCTAGCTATAAATTAGCAAAGTTTAACCTGTTCTATGATCATTTTGTTACAAATTTTAAACATTTAGTAAAATTGAGCAGGTTACACACCTGAAGCCGTTTAATGTCGTTGTGTTCATCTTGTAATTTGTAGCAAAAACTTCCCAGATTTTCTGCTGGCTAGATGGGATTCTGCGCCGGGAATTACTCTATCCTCTGCTCCCAGTCCTTCTCTCTCATTAACTAGCATTCCTTTGCTTCTATTCTCCATTTCTAGATAGTGAACTTCCCCTTTTCTTTCTTGCTTTGAGAACATTTAGCTAAATATTCATATTTACTCAAACAGATAATACTTGCAGTCATTGATGTTCATCTTCTTTAAGTTCTGGGGTTTAAAATATTTTGTATTTATCTATTAATTCCATGATTTATATTTGCTTTTACAATTGTTTACATTTTGTCTTCATCTTATTAAAATTTTTAATTAAAATAAGATTGAAGTAGTTTTACCATAAAACTCTAGAACTGGTGGAGGGTGTATTTTCTTCTTGAAATGACTGTTGGTAAAACTTTTAAGGAAATACTTATTGAGCCTTCGGGTATTTAAGATGGCATATTCTGCTCTTCTGTGATGTCTTTTTCCTTCCTGTGTTCATAGTTGCATGTGCTCTATTGTGTTGTTCTTTAAAATTCTCTTATTCTGGCTTCCTATTGTAAATCTTTTTACATCCTAACTATCGTCGCTGTTCCGCTGTTTGTGAATTCTCAGCTCTCTGAAGGAGTTGGAGTGGGAAGATCTAGAGGCTGGAAAAGCTGTGCATTACACCTGGACTGAGCCCACCGGGTCCAGAGAACTTAGCTGGAAACATGGACGGTACCATGGAGAGCTCAAGGTGGAGAAGGTACTGAACCTGAGATAGATTTGCTCTCTGTGTCTAAGAAATAAGGGGAAATATTTAATTTGCCTTGTAGGATTTTCTATTTAACTTAATCTGTTTATTATATAAGACCAAAAAAAAAAAAGAAATGTTAGCCCTATGAAAAGCGTGCCCTGTACTTTGCCATTTATTCATTCAATTTTTCCATTTCAATTCAAATTAATTTCAGTAAGGACAGCGCATTAAAAAATGTTACGTTAAAAAAACATAGCGACCGTTGTTTAGAACATAGGTTTTATAGCCACAGGCTAATTTGCAAATCAAATTTGCTTGAGGTTTCATTTGCTTGAATTACTTTATCAGCCTGCGACTCTGCTCTACAGCCCAGGCTATGGCCTTTAGTTTTTCTGTAACTTCTGCTTAAAATTAAAATCAGCATCTCCATAAAGCCAAACAGAGCTCTAACCAGATGAGATGGCTCCCCAAAACAACACAAGCAGTGGAAACTTCCATGCTTTCTGTGCCTCTTCACTTTTCCTCCAGGTCTTAGGAGCTTGCTTTCTAAATGAAATGGAGTAAGAAGGAGACAGAGACAACTGGCTGTAGATGCTTTATATTACTTTTATTATTATTAGAGTCAAACGTCTTATTTAAAATGTTTTAATCTTGTTTTGCTGCTGTATAGGCTACAAACATTGTTTTTGTTATCTGTCTGTATGCTATTAAAATCTTCAGATGAAGTATATTTTGTATTTTTATTATCTGTAAGCCATTATCATCAACTTAACTTAAACTAATTGCTGTGGGTTTTGAGTTTCACGTCTTAAACTGATATTCTAAGCTCTTGTCTTTCTTACATTCCGGACATTGATTGGTCAAGTAGAAAGTGGTTATGCTGCTTTCTTAGTTGTATAAATGAAATAGTTTTGGAGAAGGACATGGGTCGCCTAAGAAAAGTAAACATTATAATTGTGTGCTTTTCTTAAACTAATTGAGATACAGATTGTCTTCTTCATCCAGTTTAACTAGACCAGTAATCTGTTTGGACAATGTTACATTTTAGATAAAGTTCAGTGTTTGACATCCTCCCTGTGCATGGGCCGGTTCTCTCCGGGTACTCCATCTTCCTTCCACAGTCCAAAAACATGACTGTGAGATGAATTGATCTCTCCAAATCAGTTGTCTCAAACCGCTTTCCCTGAGGGCCAGAATCTCTGCTTCAGCTCACCTGGCTCCAATATTAACTCATTAGCAGAGCTCTGTAGAGTTTGACTACATGCTAGTGAGACAGTTTCACCATTTAGTTTAAGTCTGTAGGATAAGGGACACATCTAAAAGTTACAGGACTCTGGCCCTCGCGGAATGCAGTTTGAGACCACTGCTCTAAATTGTTCTTAGGTATGAGTGTGTGTCTGCATGGTTGTTTGTCCTGTTTGTCTCTGTGTAGCCCTGTGATGGTCTGGCGACCTGTCCAGGGTGACCCTGCCTGTTTACCGCTGGAGAAAAGCACCAGAACCCCTTGTGACCCTGCAGAGAAAAACGTGTTAGATAATAGATGGGTGAATCGTTCATGTTTGTAATCAACTGCAATATTTCTGCTGTTTCATCAGGAACTGCTTGATGAGAAAACAAGCAGAGAGGGAAAACTTTATGTGATTCCCTTTTATGAAGGTAAAATTCCCATGCCTCCTGGATTCTGTCATTTTACATTTACATTTGATTTCCTGTTGATAGTTTGTGTTATTTCTGATGGGAAGGTCTCCAACGTGTCGTGGTGTTCACTGAGAATCAGCGTATCTTCAAGAGGCTTTTGGAAAATGAAAGCTTGCGACATGCTGAACAGGAAGTCATCCTGTGGCTGCATGACATGGGCATATCTTTGGTCAACAACAACAATAGCCAGGAGATTTCTTTTATTGGAATCACAAGGTGATTCTCCTTTGTTTAATAAATGGCTGATTACAGGTCAAACATGCAGCAGAAATGTTTTTAACAGAAAGGTTTGTGCATCTGTTGTCCTGTTGTATCCGGTTTAGCTCTAACATTGTGTGGGAGATGAAGCCTAAGAAGAAAGGTCGGTGGAAAACCCTGAGCACAGAAGAGGTTGAGATGTTGGAGAATCGCTTTAAAGAGTACTGTGATTCCTCGCCGATTGACAACTGCATTGCTAACCTGGAGAACAACTTTCAGGTGAGAGCACAAGGATTGTTGGTTAATTTGGAAGAAATGAAATTATTTAACCAAACATTTTAAAGTTAGAACGATCTGTTGGTGAATTGGGCATAAATATTTTTGGCAGATTGCTGAGGAGGACATTAGTATTTGTGTAATTATTAAACAGTTGTTTTAATAATTCCTCCCTCAGGTCTGTTTTACGCCCACTGGTTCAGATATGCACATGATGCAGCCAGTGGCTGCTCCTCTGAGGCGACACCACCTCCCCGGGGTGAAGGTGGAGTACAGCATCTCACCTCGACAGAGATCCTACCGTGTCCAAATCCACCGGATACAGGTGAAATTAAAAACCTGCTAGTATCGAACATTTTCACAAAGCAAGCAGTTGTTTGTTCCTGAGTTAATTTCTAAAATGTTTGTGTTGCTGCTTTAACATGTCTGATTTGGGATGAAGTAGCAGCAACACTTTGGCTTTCTGAGTATCAGTTTTAACTTCTTCTTAAAATGCAGATTGTGAACTACACACCATAAATTACACTAAAATAATTAACCCTTCTTTCTCTCAGAATAGCAGAGACCTGCTATTCTGAGACGCAGCATGTTCCTGTGAACATAAGACAATAAAATCCAATAACAATAGATCCCTTTACTCAATTTCACATATTCAACCAGTAATAGTGAGCAGCATTTTGTTGCTAAGGAATGAAGGACAGGTGTGTAAGTAGCTGCAAGAAAAGTGTAAAACCAGTCCACTCCCACATTCGAAATTATAAACAGTTTGTAGATTTTACAGTGGAAAAAATAAACTGTTTTCCTGCTCATGTTTTGTTTGGTATGACTTACAGCTGCAGTAGGTAACTTTTATATATATATACATATATATGTATATATATACTGTATATATATACTGTATATATATATATATATACATATATATGTATATATATATATACATATATATGTATATATATATATACATATATATGTATATATATATATACATATATATGTATATATAT